>CM046876.1:253500977-253738477 GCA_025667525.1 Glebionis coronaria | reverse complement strand
AAAACAACAATTTAAACACCTTTCATACAACTTCACATAAACTGTATTTTTAAACAGAAAAATTGAAAAAGTAATGATTTCTTACCAAAGAACCTCACATCCAAGGTTCTTTGTGACTGCCAAGTCACCTCCTACCAACTGGGGTTGGTGCTGATCCTTTAACAAATCAACAACTCACAACCTGCTTAAAAAGTCAAAGAAAAAAAAGATAATATCCAATATTCTGTTTTCTTTTCTTTACTTTCTTAAAATCCTTACACAAACTTTCAATCCTTTCAAACACGTTTTAAAACACTTCAAACTCACAAATCTCCTTCCTTTTCCACTTTCACTTCCAAGGAATGAGATTTGAAAGTTTTGAGCAAAATTTAAAAACCTTCAAAAACTTTTGAAAATCAAACAAACTTTTGATATTGGAACTCAGTATTAGCAATCCAAACACACAAACTTTTTATAATTAATTAAAAGGAATTACAATTTATATCAAAAATACCAAACTTTAATAATTCATAAAAAAGGAATTACAATGAGATTGCTAAAAACTGGAACAAAGGAATGAACAAGTCTCATTCTCTTTAAATACTGCTAGAAAGAACTATCTAGAACTAATAATAAAATAATACAATGCTTGAAACCCTAATATTGGAAATGCCTAAAAAGCCCCTTTCTTCTTGGACGAATTCTTGGTCAAAAGTCACCCATGTGATGCCAGTGATGTTTGAATGGATTTGGGACGTTGGATGGGCCTTGGGGACCAAGTAGAGACATCAAACCGCTCATTTTGTCCCCTCCTTGATTTTTGTGGAAAACGACTTGAGTAGGGGAAGGTTGGGGAGGGTCCTACAGTGCATGTGGGTTTGTTTTGAGAGGTGGGAAATAGTGAGAGTGAGGGTAATTAGGGAACTGGAGCATTTGGGGTAAAACCCCTTTGGTTTGAGGGTTAATTAATCTGGGGTGGGTTTAGGGTTTATCAGGATTAAGGGGTGTTTTTGATTTGTTTTGGGGATAAAGGGAATTTAAATAATGTGTTATGGGGGGAAATAGGGGTTAGTGGGGGATTTGACTTAGTTTGACTAGGACTAAAAAAATGAAACCGGGTTGGACATGGGTGGGTGGACGGGTTTGGGTAGAGTTATGGGTTGGTGGGTGGGTTTTGCTGAGGTGGCGAGTTATGACTGGGTGGGATAGTTTGGTTAATTGGCAGGACAGGTCCCCAAGTTTGCACCATTCTTTCACTTTGTTTTAAAATCCCATCAGCGCCCAATTAACACTTATCAACTTTTGGGCACTTGTCAAATTTGGCACATCTTCTTCAAAAACTTTATCCAAGGGTTTCTTTTGTATATTCTTCAAACTTTAAGGACTGGTCTTGTAATATCTTCAAATATAAGGACCATACTTGTACAAATGACATTTGGAGGGTCAATTGTGACAAGTTCTTCAAAGATGAGGGGCCATTCTTGCCAATCTTCAATTCTTCAAGGGTCTTTTTGCAAAATTCCATATTTGAGCTTGGTTCATTGTGCGTCTTCGTTTCCCGTGTTCGTTTTTGAATGATTCTTGTGATCTTTTGCCAATTCCTCAATATCCGTACCTAAAAATATACAAGTAACAAACACGAGCATATATTTGGCATATTTTATGATATTTTATGCATTTTAAGCCCGATTTGGACGATGAGACTATGTATAAAAGCAGTCTCATCACTCCCCCATACTAAACCATTTCCGTGCCCTCACGCAATGCTAGAATAAAGTATCAAAGCATCTCCAAAATTTAATTTTATTCACTTTATTGAAATGGAAACTAGCTACACACTATAATTACTACTACTTGCGTTTTAGACATAATGTATGATTTTCATCGCAAAATGGGACGTTTAGGTTCATAGAACAAGAACACGTGAATGCTTCGTTAGAAATAATTTCGTCGTCCTCGATTTTCACCTTAATTCCATGCCAAGCGTGCAACGAGATCATTGTCATTATAAGTTAGTAATGCTAACACTACTCATATGCCCTAATCACGTACTTATTCTCCCATTATTCCTAAGTTGTATCTCTTATATTTTATTTTGTCTTAATGATCACGAGGATACATCATTGACTTATGCGATAATAGAGATTTAGGTCTAAAAATAGAGTCCTAACGGTGTAACTAAGACCATCAAATCAATATACCCTCCTAATAGACAACGATGTTAAAAAATTAAGTTGACAAGAAGAATCGATAAACACGGTTTTATAACGGTTTTGAACATGAGACTTATTACCAAGACTTTTATACGCCCCCTAACGGAAGGGCCTTATTATCTTTGGTTTACCTCCATCTTTTATTCAACTTCGCCATGAAGCTTTTATTATGACTTCGGTCTTGCCTTGCCTTTTATTATCCGCCATCATCGGTGGTTTTATTAGGCAAAGACGTATATCCTCACGCTAAAGCGAATTTTGGATCTTTAAAGCTTCGAAGATTAAGGCTTGATTCACTTTCAATTTTGCATAGATTTTAGGCCTTGTGGGGCTTCAAATTGTTTGCTTCATTTAGGTGAGCACTTGAAATCTTATTATTAGGTGAAGCTTTCGATTATTCGGGTGCCAATACTTCAAAACCGTGACGCTGGCGATACCTTAATGTCTTCCTAATTTAATTACACGGAAGCTACTAGAAAAGACTAGAAACCCAACAATCCTAACTAAACCGCTAAATCAATATTTATTAAGCAAAAAATTATTTACAAGCGAAGGGAGAATAAGCAAACAACGAGAACACATGAGTTTTTGAAAGAATACGAGTACTCTACGTTTAGCATAGTAACTGATAATTAACTCTATCATTTCTCGTCCTCATTTAAGAGACTTAGCCTAATGTGTAGTTAAGGAACCAAAGCTAAGTGCTCAACACGCACGGTCGAGTCAAAAATTACTCTTATTCTCGCCATCGAAAAATATACATTCGTGTCTTCAAACACTTATGAAATATGAAAAATTTTAAAATTTGGCCATTTTTAGCCTTATTTTGCAACAAAACGATAACAAAACGATAAACTTTGGAAAGCGTGAAGGTTTGGCAAGGCAAGTATCTATTCACCCCCCCATACTAAAGTTAAACATTGTCCTCAATGTTTCAAGTCTAGGGGTGCAAACACCCCCATACTAGAGACGTAGTCGAATGCCTAATCTAGCATGGAAAGGGTGTAACCAATAAGTAATAGCCGTTTATGAAGTGTGCTAAAAACCTAAGGTTAGAACATAAAAGGATATATCATGATGGATATTGGGAAAGGCCTCCAAAGCAAACGATCGAGTGCTCCCATGAAACGAACACGACAGGCTCCAATCGTGAAGATGATGATCTAAAAGTCACAATTCACAAACAACCACGGAACAAAGGTTGGAAGGGCACAAATCCCCTCACATTACACTAATTAGAAAGCAATAATATGTACATGGATAAGCATGGGTCTCCCCCATGAGGCACCTTGTTTTTGATAACCGAGTCAAAAGCTCGACTCGAATCCCCATAAATGTGATCATTTAGGGATAATCATGGTATGGTCAATTTTTGGTGGGGCTTACATGATAAACAAGGCCCAAAAGCACATGGAGTACTTTAAAAATCCGATAAACGTATACCGGGGTCAAAGATAGCGTCCTCGTTCTCGGATGAAAGACGAGACAACACAACTCCAACAAAAATCCCAATGGGATAGAAGAAAATAGGAGAGAAGAAATAGAAGGGTGGGACAATGGGTAAGTCATAACATTGAGCTACTCGAGGTAGACTCGCACCAATCAAATGAAAAGATTTTCCATTTATTGCATCGGTGGAAGACCGAGATTTCCCTATATAAGCAATTCCAGGATCAAATATCTCGTCCTCGGTGGAGAAAGGGGAGGGAACATATGGGGCTTCCCCCACACTAAGTCCACACAAAGCATCGTCAAAAGGAGAAGACGAGCTTGTAGTACTCAATAAACGCGGTGATGACGGAGTTAGAATTGTAGAAAAATCTTTTAAATTAAATTCAAAATCTTTTCCTTTTTCATCTTTAACACTCTCCTTGTGAAAACCCGATTTGATTATGTCAAAAATATTTGGTGTATCTAAAACCATGTTAGTCACACTAAAAATTCTCACATTTTGAAATCTTTTTGGCTTAGGTGGTGGCAAGTTTTCAAATCTTTTGTCAACAAAGAAAACCTCCCCATCGGGATCAACGTATTCATCATCCGAAGAATCACTCGAGATTGGAATCATAGGCTTAACACTCTTAACCTCCATCGGCGGAGGGGACGGAACTTCATTTTTATCAACTCCTAAAACTCTATTTGAAATCTTTTTGCAAATGTTTTTGATGGGATTGACATTGTACAAAGATGTGATAGAATAAACATGAGAAAGAGTGGAGTTTTGGGTTGCATTAATGACGAGTTCTTCCTCATTGAAACGAAGAGTGATTTTTCTTGCATGCACATCGATAAGTGCTCTCGAGGTATCCAAAAAAGATCGACCTAAAATTAACGGAACTTTAGGATCGATGGGAATATCAACAACAATGAAGTCCACGGGATAATAGAATTTTCCAACTTTCACAAAGACGTCCTCGGCAACTCCACAAGCTAGAATCGTAGAATGATCGGCCATTTCGATTGACATTCTTGAAGGAGTGAGATTTGGAAGATTGAGTGATATAAAAATCTCAAGAGGCATCAAATTAATACTAGCACCAAGATCGGCCAAGGCGTAGCATTCTTCCATGTCTTGGATAGCACATGGGATTAAAAACTTTCCAGGATCACCGACTTTTTGAGGTATGCGGCTTAGAAAAACCGATGAACAACTAGACGATTTTTGCAATTTCTCTTTGTTGTTTAACATACTTTTGAAGTTCGCGGCAAATCGAGGCATCATGACTAAGGCGTCGGCAAAACTTATATTGAAATGCAAGTCACGAAACATTTTCATAAAAAGTTCAAATTGATAATTATTTCGTTCTTGTGCCTTTTCCTTGTTTCGTCTTGATGGGTAGGGTAAAGGTGGTGTGGGTTGGGGCAAATTAGGCATAGGCATCGGCCTTGGAATCTCGGGTTCCATTATGGGTGTTGGTTCAACCGTAGGTGTGGTTTGAGCGATACTTCGTGGGCTTGAGATGTGCTCCTTTTCAACCACAACCTCGGGTTCTTTCTCTTTTTCCTTCTCCATAGAAGTACTTGGACGAGAAGTGGGTTCTTTGAAAGTTTTACCACTACGAGTGGTAACAACCTTCAGTTCTCCTTTCGGGTTCACGATGGTATCACTAGGAAGACCACCCGAAGAAGAGGGCTTACACATGATAGCTTCAAACATTTTAGCCATTCGATCTTCAAACTTAGATTGCCTAGCATCCGCTTTTCACAACTCTTGCTTAATCTCATGTTGTCCTTGCTCCATTTTTTGTTGATTTTGTTGGAGTCGTGTGACATTTCCTTCCATTTTATTAGCATGAGTTTTAAGTTCATTAGCAAGTTCGGTTTTAAGCTCGTTTTTCAACTCGGATCTTAAGCTAATCATCTCACGTTGCATGTTGTCAAACTTAGCATCATTAGCCTTAGCATAATCTAAAAATTCTCCTTGCAAATTTTTAGTGTGAGCATTTTGAAAACCTTGAGTAGGAGTTTGAAAATCACGGTTTTGGTTTTGGTTTGAAATTTGCCCATTTCCACTTTGGTAATTACCTTTGTTATAATTCCTTTGATTTCCTTGGTAATTTCCACCTTGATTGTTGTTTCGATAGTTATTAGCATTTTGATTTTGTGGAGCTTGATTTTGGCGGGAACCTTGACCGATTTGGTTATAAGTTCCCGTGGCTACATAAGCATTCGAAGTGTTACCATCCGCGGTAATGCACTCGGAAAAATCATGAGCTCCACCACATGAAATACAACTCTTAGCAACCGCTTTAACCGAAGCGGAATTTGAAGCTTCTTGAGCTTTCCAATGAGACATAAGAGTCGAAAACCTATCGAAAAACCGATTCTCCTCATTTGCTTCATCTTGCAAGGCATTAATGGAACGAGACGATGACGAGCCCAAATTGGCAACACTCGGTGTGTTACGAGGGCTATAGACCTTAGACCTATTTTCTATGATTTTCAAAGCCTCATTGGTCGTTTTGCACAAAAAATTACCACCCGCGGCGGCATTTAAATAATCTCGTTCATGTTCATTAAGCCCATTATAAAAAGTGTCAATTTGATGCAATTCGAAAAAATCATGGTGTGGACATTCATGTAACATTTCTTTAAACCTTTCCCAAGTCATTGAAAAACTTTCATTTGGTCTTTGTGTAAAACGTGAAATCTCGTTTTTCAAATGTGTTGTCTTAGATGGTGGAAAAAATTGATTCACAAATTTAGACACGAGATCGGCCCATGTCAAAATCGAATTCGGCGGTTCTTTCTCAAGCCATATCTTGGCGGGTCCATCTAACGAGTAAGGAAACAACATCATCTTAATGGCATCGTGTGGTACATCCTTAAACTTGCTTGTCGCGGTGAGACGATTAAATTGCCTAATGTGATAATGTGGGTTGTCTTTTTCGTGACCGCGAAACTTGTTTGCTTGAAGCATAGACATTAAACCCGTCTTGATCTCAAAGTTCTCCGCAAGGATGGCGGGAATCACAATGGCCTCTCCAAAACCCTCGGTGGGTGCTTGAAGCAACTCCATCATAGTACGATTAGCCATGATAGCTTCTTGTTCTACAATAGGTTCCTCACTTGGAGACTCCTCACTAGAATGAGTTTTAGTAGGAGTTTTGTTCTTGCGTCTACGTGCACGTTTTGCTTGATTACGAGTGAGCATAAACGTCACGTACAACGTGGAGACGAGCAAAGAAGATTCTTTTTGGTATTTTGTGTTTTTTCAATTTTTTTGTGGTTTTTGATTGTATTAAATTTTTTTTTGGAAATTGGTGAATGTATTAAGTAGACAATGAGTCCACAAATCTCCTCACTAATCAAATCTCTTGATTAAAAAGGCCTCAAGGAATGAAAACGATCACGTGGAGTGAACGCCTTCGATGACTTTAGAACGATGGTGGAACACCAAATCGTTCAAGAGGGTTTAATCAAATGAAACCAAGAAAATATATATGATATGTAATAATACTTTGGGCGGCAAAACCCTTGATTCACTCTCAAAATCAAATACGCACAAGAAAGCGGAGGAAACGAGGCGGCGCGAAGCACTTAAGAGCCTTTTTCCTTTAGGTTGTGAAATACAACCGCCTTATACCCACCTTATAGTTTGTATTATCAAGATTAAGCTTCACGAAAGTATTTATCTATTTTTGCCTTTTTTCTTTGGTTTGAGATTCGAATACAATGATCGAGTGATGAAATCCCGAATCAAGGTTGTGATTGCTCACGTATTTGGAGTACTTGTGTATTTATTGTTCTACGTATACAATATAGTAATAATATTCACACAAAACCGAAAAACGATAATACGTATTAATAGAGTGCTATTAATACAAATACTATTTTGGCTAGTATAAAAACAACAATGGTTCAATCAAAACACAACACGCCTCCCCGGCAGCGGCGCCAAAAATTGATGTAGTGATTTTGTATATACTTTATTTTAGGAAAAAAAACAAAGCAACACAAAATAGGGTAAGCGTGCACGACGATTTAGGAAAACCGTGTGTGAATGACCCTAAAAGTGAGTTCGTTCTCTCGAGGAGGCACGTGTGTTGTGTAATGAATGATTGATTTTTGTTTTTGATTATTAATGAGAAGAAAAGAAGAGAAAATGACGAAGACGAAAAAATAGAAAAATAAGGCAAAAACACTACTAGAAAGTTACGACGTAGAACGTAAAAAGTGCAAAATTTAAAATTTTAATCTAAAATTACCTAAAAATCCACAATAATATTCTAAGAGTTTACAAAAAATCCAAACTTGCCAAAACCTTTTAATTAATTTAATAATGACTTTTTAATGCTAATTAAAGCCCTAAAAATCACTTTTAAATATTAAAAAGCCCTAAACAAGATTTAATAGTTTGTAAACCTTAAAAATGACCTAATTAAGCTAAAAACTAAGTTTAAAAATTTTAAAACCAATTTAAACTATTTTTAAACTCCTAAAAACTATTAAAATCTATTAAATCTTAAATTAATTCTAAAAATTAATTGAAAAGCCTAAAAATTAATTGGAAAGTGAAAAAGGTCCTATTTTAATGTCTAGAATCTAGGAAAAATGAAAAAAAGTTAAAAATAAAACTTTGAATTTTAATGAATAAAATAATAATAAAATATTCTAAAAAATGAAAAGTTCTCAAATAAATTCTAAAAAATTCTCAAAAATCCTAAATAATCTAATTAAGAAGAAAATGCAAACAAAAGTTCCTAAAACCTTTTAGTTAATTTTATATTAATTTTTAAAGTTGTCTAAAAACCCTAAAATTAAATAAAATTAAAAATTAAAGTTTTTGAAAACTTTTTGATATGTAAACCTCAAAAATACAAATTAAAACCTAAAAACTATTTTTTTGTATTTTTTAATTACTGTTTACTATTTTTAAAATACTTTCTAAAAATAAAACTAGAAATAATCCTATTAATTAATTAAATAAAAGAAAAAATAAAACTTTAAAACAGAAAAGTCCTAAAACTTATAAATATCCTAGGAAAAATGGAAAGAAGCAAAAGTGCTTAATAAATAAGCCAGAATAAGCTTAAAAGCCCACGGCTTATTTAAACAAGCTAAAACCAAATTGGGGTCAAATATCTATTGAAATGAAACCTTAACGTAAAAGGTTCATCTAGATCAACGGTAAGCACGCTAAGTCCCCCAACGAGGGGTCGCGTGTTCGAGTCCGTTGCGGGTGAACTTTTTAAAAAATTTATTTTTTTTTTCTTTTTTTAAAACTTAAACAGTGACCTTTATAACCTTTAAAACTAAAGCACAATCCAATTTTTACCAAGAATTAAGCCAGTTAATGGGCAAAAACGTGCCCAGGTCTGCTTGGTGACTGATGAGCACACAAGTGTTTTCACTTGTGTGCAATAGACCAAGAGGGCTTGGTGTTGCTTGTTTTTGTGGATGTTTTTTTGAGCAAAGGCACCCCTACACTCTTTCTGAGTGTAGGGAGTCACAACAAGTAGGAAACAATCACTCACAAGCAATAAACAGACACAAAATCAAGTATAGCAACAAAATGAAGGTTGCTGATATAAATGACTAGACCTGGGGGTACTTTAAACAGATTAGAAGCAAACAAGTGAGTGTCACAGGCCAAATCTTTGCACACAAACTTACCAAATGCTACAAAAACCACTGACAATCCTATATCACCCTAGTTCTTAGCAGGTTACACAATCCAGGCACACAAATTCATCAAAACAGGAAGAAAATTGACAATGCAGATTTTAAAGCTATCTTTTCCTTTTTTAAACTCACAAACTTGCTTTAAAACCTCACCCAATTAAACTAAGACTAACATACAACTTAACACAACCCTTTTCAATAACTCTAACACGTTTTTAAGCAAACTTCAAGATTTAGACCCCTGCTAAAACCTGAATCCAAACAGTCCTTTAAATCTTGAACTTCAACTTTTTTCAAAGCAACTCACTTTAAAAATCAATCAAACTGATTGTTCTCTAATCTAGCATGCATAATAACACAAATGACTCAAAATCCAACAATAAAAACAACAATTTAAACACCTTTCATACAACTTCACATAAACTGTATTTTTAAACAGAAAAATTGAAAAAGTAATGATTTCTTACCAAAGAACCTCACATCCAAGGTTCTTTGTGACTGCCAAGTCACCTCCTACCAACTGGGGTTGGTGCTGATCCTTTAACAAATCAACAACTCACAACCTGCTTAAAAAATCAAAGAAAAAAAAGATAATATCCAATATTCTGTTTTCTTTTCTTTACTTTCTTAAAATCCTTACACAAACTTTCAATCCTTTCAAACACGTTTTAAAACACTTCAAACTCACAAATATCCTTCCTTTTCCACTTTCACTTCCAAGGAATGAGATTTGAAAGTTTTGAGCAAAATTTAAAAACCTTCAAAAACTTTTGAAAATCAAACAAACTTTTGATATTGGAACTCAGTATTAGCAATCCAAACACACAAACTTTTTATAATTAATTAAAAGGAATTACAATTTATATCAAAAATACCAAACTTTAATAATTCATAAAAAAGGAATTACAATGAGATTGCTAAAAACTGGAACAAAGGAATGAACAAGTCTCATTCTCTTTAAATACTGCTAGAAAGAACTATCTAGAACTAATAATAAAATAATACAATGCTTGAAACCCTAATATTGGAAATGCCTAAAAAGCCCCTTTCTTCTTGGACGAATTCTTGGTCAAAAGTCACCCATGTGATGCCAGTGATGTTTGAATGGATTTGGGACGTTGGATGGGCCTTGGGGACCAAGTAGAGACATCAAACCGCTCATTTTGTCCCCTCCTTGATTTTTGTGGAAAACGACTTGAGCAGGGGAAGGTTGGGGAGGGTCCTACAGTGCATGTGGGTTTGTTTTGAGAGGTGGGAAATAGTGAGAGTGAGGGTAATTAGGGAACTGGAGCATTTGGGGTAAAACCCCTTTGGTTTGAGGGTTAATTAATCTGGGGTGGGTTTAGGGTTTATCAGGATTAAGGGGTGTTTTTGATTTGTTTTGGGGATAAAGGGAATTTAAATAATGTGTTATGGGGGGAAATAGGGGTTAGTGGGGGATTTGACTTAGTTTGACTAGGATTAAAAAAATGAAACCGGGTTGGACATGGGTGGGTGGACGGGTTTGGGTAGAGTTATGGGTTAGTGGGTGGGTTTTGCTGAGGTGGCGAGTTATGACTGGGTGGGATAGTTTGGTTAATTGGCAGGACAGGTCCCCAAGTTTGCACCATTCTTTCACTTTGTTTTAAAATCCCATCAGCGCCCAATTAACACTTATCAACTTTTGGGCACTTGTCAAATTTGGCACATCTTCTTCAAAAACTTTATCCAAGGGTTTCTTTTGTATATTCTTCAAACTTTAAGGACTGGTCTTGTAATATCTTCAAATATAAGGACCATACTTGTACAAATGACATTTGGAGGGTCAATTGTGACAAGTTCTTCAAAGATGAGGGGCCATTCTTGCCAATCTTCAATTCTTCAAGGGTCTTTTTGCAAAATTCCATATTTGAGCTTGGTTCATTGTGCGTCTTCGTTTCCCGTGTTCGTTTTTGAATGATTCTTGTGATCTTTTGCCAATTCCTCAATATCCGTACCTAAAAATACACAAGTAACAAACACGAGCATATATTTGGCATATTTTATGATATTTTATGCATTTTAAGCCCGATTTGGACGATGAGACTATGTATAAAAGCAGTCTCATCACCCTCTTTATGAATTATAAGGCCCTCTTTATGCTCTCAAAGACCGGCTTTTACAGAACTGAGATTCCATAGGCCGAAACGAGGACCTTTACAGGTAGAATTAGGAGTCGAAGCCATGCATTTAGCCCGATTGCTATTCACCCTTTTTAGCACTAGACTACTCAAGAAACTCACTAGGATTTTGTTGTAACATAATCCATGGTAGAAGATAACAAAATGCAGAACTGAAGAACAGAATAGTACTGAACTCTCAAATGTGAATTGTATTAATGGAAGTTGAATTACAAGCGTTTAAGTCCAAAGTCTAAACTAATTACAAGTAAGTTGTAACTGAAAAGGATTCAGTTACAACTGTGTGAAAGTAAATGGCTAATTCCTAATTACACTACACGAATTGCAAATGAGGGAATGAAGGGGTATTTTTAGGAGAATGAGAGGCGAGGGGAAGGTTGTTGATGAAGTGTATGACGTGTATTAACCAATTAGTTAACTCCACGTGGATCAATTGAGTGAGATTAATATTAGGGTTCATCACGGACCAAAATTGGGGCTTTTGAGTATAAGTGGTTTGGGTAAAATTAATTGTCATGAATGAGTTCGTCTCTTCAAAAGGAGTATTTTTAGTGTTGATCACTTCTCATGAAATGCCCTCTATGGACTTCAAAAATCTAGGCATTGTTGAAGATGACACGTGGCATGCTTTGATTTGTCTTCAGAGTGTCACACGGATTAAATAAGTTGGTAATCCGTGTGAGGCTTAATGTTGGCTTCTGATCAGAGGACACAAGTTGGTGGAGGTACTGTTATTATTTTCTGGCAGCTTCCTCTCTCCTCAATTATTAAGCATACGTGGCAATCCATGTGCATGAAATACTGAATTCTGATTGGTTGAAACAACTTCACATGGATTAAGCCAGGTTTAACTTTGAGAATTGGTAAAAATAGTCCTTGTGGTTTGGCATATTCTTGTAAACATAGAATAACTTTGTAGAAATACTAACTTCAGCCCTTCAACATCTAAAATCAACAAATAAGGCCCTTGAACTTTGAAGCTGTGGAAACCTTGGTTTCCGGATCTTTGAAGCTACTAGGAATGCATCATGTTCATATGATTATACAATCAAAGCGGAATTAGAACACGACACATTAACAAGGTGTTTAGGCACGAATAACATGAATTAAAACAATAGGGATGTTCATTATATTAATAACAAACATCCACTAGACATGTATACATTAAATCCCACGTCTAGTCGACACACACGTTTAGGTTTACATTGTGAATGAATTATATGAATAAAACCTAAGACCCTTGGTTCCTTTTATAGTGTAAGGATTAGGGTTTACAAGAGATAAGAATAAATAAACATGTGAATCTTCTATTTAAATAACTATATACAGAATATATCCTGCATATATATCCAAATAGAAGCTTATACGTGACAATCCGTCAATTTATGGTTGATATTTTATTCTCAAATATTATTTAAAAACATTATTTTAATGTCATAATATGAACTCACTTATTTTTGGGAAGTAATTTGGATTTACGTCTTGAAGTAGCCTCGACTACGTCTAAACCGGAGGATTCAACGTTACGTGCTTACGTTTACCTACACCGTTTTGGTGACAGTCCGACATTTCAGAAAATAAATTTATCCGTGAATATTATTTTGGGATTTTATTTTTGAGTTGATTCATAAACTCACAAATTTACGAGAAGAGATTAGGACTTACGATTTTGATTTAACGTCCTTTACGACTAAACCGGAAACCTTAGGATTACGTATTTACCTTTTCGAACTCCGTTTTTGATGAGACAATTTTATTAGATTCGTTTTGTGCTGTTGATTCATAATTTATAAAAACGTTTTTCGTAAAACGACCCGAGGGCACGCAAATCGAGGAAACTAGAATCGAGGAATACCCGTAAATTAGCGGGATGGGACAAAACAAGTTTATCCCACCCCACTAACTAAAAGGGACACCACATCATTTGATGTGGCACCCTTGTAACAAAATAGCTTACACTTGTAAGCATAAGCTTAACAAGTAAGCTACTTATTCCACTAAACTATAAAACCACTAACACTTACCATATGCTTCCATTTTCACATGCAAACCACCTCAAAATCCTCTCATCTCTCTCTCTAAATTCATCCAACATCACCACAAAATCACCATTATCATCAATTTTTAACCTACAACTTAAGCTATAATCAACATATGTTGATAGCTAATTAAAAAGATAAAGATTGGAGGTGATTGTAACTTGTAAAAAAGGAGTTTTCATGGAGGTCTTTGGGCTGATTTTCAAGAAGGAGTTTAGGGATGATTTCAGGGAGGTGTTCATCCATTTGAAGGACCAAAGAAGTTGTCTTAAAAGGTTGAAGGTTTGGTAACAAGGAACCAAGCCTTGTTCATCATAAACCTCATCTTTTCATCACTATTGGTGGTATAGAGATTGTTTCTTCCTATCCTCTTGTTATTTTGATTATGTAATCTTGTATTTACTTTATTTATGTATGTGTATATGATGATGAATGATGATTAAAAATATTGTGTGGGGATTTGGTGTTGATAAACATGCTTAAAAAGATGAAAAACTATAAGAAACAAGGTTAAAATCATGCTTAATTTAGATGGCTGTATAAAACAGTAAAGAATCATATGGTAAACTGGTAAAATGACTTGAATAGATTGATATACAGTAAGCTATGAGTCTTGTACACATGTGAGAGTTGGCCATGCAATGGAATCATTGTAATGAGTGAGATATGATCAAAACAAGTTTAAAGTACAAATCTGAGTTCACTGTTTTGGACGATTTTTAGAAAATACAAAGAGGATGATTGAACAGTAGCTATAGAAGAGTTAAATGGAGCACATATCATGTAGTTTATGTCATAAAAATTTTAGCTTCTATCTCCATATAGAACTCTAAATATGGCAGTTTTGGTAAAGATGAAAATAAAAATAAGATTTTGAGAAATTAATGTTTATTATTATTATATAAGCACTCAAAATTATATTGTATAAAATGTAAAATAAAAACCCACTAACTTATGGATTTTATTTATATAAATATGTAAAAGGTTAAATAAGTGGATATATTATAAAAATGGTAGTGGAATAATACTTATAAGTAATAAAAACTATAAACTTGATTTTTACGACTTTTTCGGCTATTATCGTAAAATTAACGTTTTTCGCCAATTAAAACTTAGACGATCAAACCCGTCTAATGTAAAGTTTTTAAAAGTCATATAATGATATATAAGTATCTAATACAAGTAAAAACCGATAAAACGCGAACTATAGGACATACGGACATTAACGAGCTAAGTAAACATATTGGACTAATAATTGGACTAAATAAGTTAAACACTTATAAAAAGAACTTATTGGGCTTAACTCATTTGGGACAAACTTGTAAAGTTTAAATACTGATAATATAAGTATGAAATGGATTAACACAAGTTAATAAACTTATAATAGGCTTATTGGACCAAAAACACGTAAATAGGTAAAACTAGAAAACTAGTATAAAAGATATCCACACATAGCACTAAAATGAGTAAATGAGAATATGTAAACCCACTTGATCATCATATATATATATAAAATCATCATATGTATACATAATTGTTATTTTTATAAAGTCATTGGACATGAGTCTAAGACGAATATTATTTGTCTAGGTTTCCGTGATTGAAGCACGTATCGTACGTCCGAATTGCCGATAACCCGCCTTCCCACATCAACGTGAGTTCATAGCCTCGCACTCTTTTAAATGCTTTTATAAATGTTTTATAAACCCGAGAGGGAGATAACATGTTAGTTTTATAAAATAGGACACCGTTTGTCCCGATTGTTTGTTTATTGATTTGGACCCGAATGATTGTATGACCCGATTGTATGACCCGATAAATGATTAAATGACCCGATAGATGAAATTAAATGGATTATTAAAGTTAGGTTATGTCACTAAAAGTCCCATTAGCATGAATTGTGAACTACCGGGATTTGGTAGACGCTTATGCATATAATAGTACTCTTTGGGGACGATCACCCCAGTTCGCGCCTTGACGGTTGATCCCCGTCGTGCCACATTGATTGGTAAGCGAATTTATGTATGAGAAGATTTCCATAGCGTGACCTTTGTGACGACACGCTAATTTAGATGGGCAAAAATTGGTATCGGGTTAGCTACCCGTTGTTGGTTTAGTAAGGTAACAATGTCTTGCGGCTTATAATAATCCAAATTAACGAAATACTAATAGACGCTTCGAATTACGAAGTATTGCCTGACTAGCAATACAGGGTCATACTAATTATATTATGTTTGTGTTTTGGTTTTCATAACCATATTCATATAACGGTTTTTATTTAACTTTATACAACGTCGTAAGACGTATTGTATGATGTTTTTACGACATTGGCTCGTATAATGATTTTTAAGGCAAATGCCTATATTATAATTTTCGATAAAGATTTGTATAAAATGACTTTGGCTATTTTATGGCCTATTAAAATGATTTGTACAAAATGATTTTCAGTAATAATTTTATACTGATATTATATTGATGGATTTTATTAAACTCTATGAATTCACTCGGCGTTGTCGCTGACCTTTTCTTTTAACATGTTTTATCTCAGGTACTTGAAGGTAATTCTCGGGAAGACAACAAGAATTCATGGCCCGCACTTAAATAATCATTTTCCATTCAAATGCTTTGTAAAACTTTGTATGAAATAATGTGACTTGGGACCTATGTAAATTTGATATTTATGAATGGAAATGATTTATTAATAAACGACGCGATTTTTAAGCGTTGTCTATGATGTGAGTAATGTGCTATCCCGTAACACCAACTAGTCTTCCGCTGTATTGAGTTGTATAAATTTGGGGGTGTTACATTCTAAAGGCTTCTTGTCTACGTTTTGTCAATGTTTGAATTGCATGTGACAATGCTTGGATTGCTCTTGACAATGCTTGATTCCATCAACGCCTAAATTGTACATGTCAACGCCTGGAATACTCTTGTCAACGCTTAGACAATTACCTTCATGTTTTCTTCGTTTTAGAGTTTCTGCCACATCAACTTTTTGACCCAACAATCTTCCCCTAGTTGATAGTGGCAAAACTCTATGTGTATCTCTTGTAAGTTGTACATGATCTTCAAGTTGCTTCCCCTCAAGTGTAGCATGTATGTTTTCCCCTTTTTGTCACATCAACAGGGAAGTAAACAATGTATGCAATCTTGGAAGATTCTCCAAATGTAGCTCTATGTAATGATCTTGAAGAACAATTAATATAATATTTTTGATGTAAAAGTAGAATAACCCAACCTTGTGTTCCATGTCTTGTACTATCAACGTGATAAAGAACTTATACCTTTAGCATTATAAGCAGACCTCGATCTCTTGTCAATATTCTCATCCTGTGTGAGACACTAAGCACGATAATGTAACTCCTTCAAGTGTTATGACAAGCCTTCATCACCAACCATGTAAAGCACGAACAAGTTACCTTTAAAGTCGCTAGTGCGTGACTTTAAGATATGATAGAAAACAAACTCGCGAAATCTTCTTCAATCAGCAAACTTACCATAAGAATTCTTCCCCTTGAGCCAACATCTCTTCATGATGAACCAATATCTTTGTATGTAAAAGTTAACAACGAATAACTCTTTCACAAGGTTATCCCGATTACATACTCCAATAAATTACTTCATGAATCGTTGATAACTCGCATTAAAATCATTAATTACTTTCAAAAATATCCGAGCCATAAATATCAACATGATATTCTAAATTAAAACAGAGATTCCATGTACCTTAGTGTGTAAATACCACCTTTTTGTGTGCTTAAAACGTACCAATTTTCTCAAACAACAGCCTTCCTTGTGTCGTCCAATATCCTCTTATGTCCAATATCTCTATCAGTTGTATTGTCTGATACCGGACAATACCTATCAGCGTTGGAATTCATATATCGAACAACACTGTCAACCTGTCAGCGTTGACTTATTCTGTCAGCGTCAGAATTCTTCCTGTTAGCGTCAAACCAATCTTGTCAGCGTCCCTTTCTGTTTGACGTCATCTAGGGCAACAAATCATGTCCCATCATTCTTGTTGAATATTATAACTAAAAACGCACATGAAATAACCCTATGAAATAGAAAAATCAATTCCAAATGTAAAGATTCTCTATCCCACGTTATACACAACAGTGTACACTAAACATTGCTTCTCGTACAACTGGGCTTTGATCATGTGACCGCAGGTCTACCATAACCAATCGTGTGAATGCAAGTTCTTTCCACCAATGAGAATTGAATGACCGTGTGAACACACTTTCTCATATATGCACGTCTGTTTCCTCTTTGCTTTTCTTTTGAGATATACACGTGATCCATAATACTTCCAAAAGCAAACTTTTAAATAGCCAAAAACCTTACCCACATGCTGAGACGCGTAACATATGGACCAGACCAGCAACTATGGAAAAAGGTTTAGCAGCTTTTTGAAGAGAGGACATAGTGCTTGCTTCCTTTTCTTTCGATCCCTCGTTATGAATCATCAGACCTGGGACCATGTATCCTTCCAACGATCTACTACTAAAAACCAAAATTCATACACCTGCTGTGTTCATCATAGAATAATGAACAACATGTTCTTTGAGCCACCCCTGCTACAACTTTGTATCATGGATCTAGGGTTTAATGAAAACCCTTCTCATACTGCTTTAAATAACACGACATGCTGCAAACGTCCCCTTTTCTGTGATAGAAACGATCTAGGGTTTTTAGAAACCCTAAATCATGATTTCATGTGAATATCATAAACAGCAGTGAACTTCGACTTGGAATATCTTCTTCATGAAAGCTCAGATCGAAAAGCCCTTCGGTGAGATTCTAGACACAAGTGCCAAGAACCTACAATCCAAAAATCACGAAGATCCAACGGTTAACGATGGAGAGATCGTATTTTGAACATGGCTGTCCACAGAAAACTGCATATACTCCTTGCTGACTTTGACGCTTAATAACTTTTGATTGGGGATAAAACTTGACAATCCCTCCGGTAGATGTTTAGATATATGTATGTAGAATACACATATAAATTTCATGACGATCCAACGGTTCAATCAAAAGTTATGACCTTCTGAATACTGCTGCGCACACAAAAACGTCCAGAAAAACCCTAGACGGATTTTTCTTCTTTTCACCATACACGAGCACCTTGTTGGTCCTAGCATCACGAGCCACGAGGCTCTGATACCAATTGTGGAAACCTTGGTTTCCGGATCTTTGAAGCTACTAGGAATGCATCATGTTCATATGATTATACAATCAAAGCGGAATTAGAACACGACACATTAACAAGGTGTTTAGGCACGAATAACATGAATTAAAACAATAGGGATGTTCATTATATTAATAACAAACATCCACTAGACGTGTATACATTAAATCCCACGTCTAGTCGACACACACGTTTAGGTTTACATTGTGAATGAATTATATGAATAAAACCTAAGATCCTTGGTTCCTTTTATAGTGTAAGGATTAGGGTTTACAAGAGATAAGAATAAATAAACATATGAATTTTCTATTTAAATAACTATATACAGAATATATCCTGCATATATATTCAAATAGAAGCTTCTAAAGGCTTCTTGTCTACGTTTTGTCAATGTTTGAATTTCATGTGACAATGCTTGGATTGCTCTTGACAATGCTTGATTCCATCAACGCCTAAATTGTACATGTCAACGCCTGGAATACTCTTGTCAACGCTTGGACAATTACCTTCATGTTTTCTTTGTTTTAGAGTTTCTGCCACATCAACTTTTTGACCCAACAGAAGCTTTGTCATAAATTGTCCTTCTTTTGTCTTTTTCTTCATTAATGAGCCTTGAAAACCGTGTTTGCACCAAAACATATCATCTTGCCTACACATACACAAACAACAAACAATACCACATAATTCCGTTTTATCACAATAAAACTTGGTATTTATTTGTGTTTTAGGGTTTAGTATTTCATTAATTAATATGAGATATCACTCATATCCAATCACCTACACTTGACCATTGCCATGCCCACATGTGAAGCAATATTTTAAAGCTCTATTGTACACTTTCCTTATAATTAACCCACCTTGGCCAAGATGATATGCTACAATACTATGCTAAGCTATATGATGCATGATTTTGAATATTCACAATGCAATAAAAAGAAAGCAGTTCTATTTATATATTTTTGGCTTTTCATGCAATGGTTAGATGGAAATAACTCATAAAGAAATCAATGACTTTGATTAGGGCTTTTGGTACCATGAATGTTTATCACCCTCAAGTTTCACGTACCTCATACCAAGCGTAAAAACGAGATCATTGTCATTCGTAAGTAAAAAGTGCATCGACTCATTCATAAGAATAAATTGTGTTAACTATATACCCCCATTTATTATGTCTCTAAGACCGGTTATTACTTGAGCAAATTGCTTGAGCGCAAATTTGTCATTATTAAAGCGTCAAATATAAGAAATATAAAATCTGAAAATAAGGAAGCACGGTTTTAATCCTAAGTAACCATCTCATCCATTACTTGAAAGACCGCCCACAATTTATATAAGTCCGACCTAAAATAATAAGTCATTCGTCCTATGTGTAAGAAACTTATGTCATGCTTGATAGGTAACTACACACTCGCTAAGAAAAGAAAAATAAAACTCACGCAATAATTTATATCCTCCGCCTTTTTGAGACCTTGGATCTTCAATCCCGCAACCCTTGTGAGAGTAATATTGGATTGGAGCAACTATCAAATTCCCGCAACCCTTGTGAGGTAATATTGGAACTCAATAGCTACTATAATTAACACCACTTCACCTCTTGGGAGTCCTGCATAATTATTATTTTTTTTCTTTTTTTTCTCTAGCCACTCTTATTTTTTACATAAGTCGCTCTTATTTTTATTCATTCCTCACAAATAATAGAAAGATAATTAAAAGGAAAAACACCCGCTAAGTATGAAGCATGATATAAGGCTAGTACACATACAACGTGCTAACTTAGAATCGTAAGACGTACTTATATAAACCACGAATGATTAGTCAAAAATGTATAAGAGACTATAAATCGATTAAAACCGTTCTTGATTATTTATTAACATATATACATGCGTCAACAAGAAAGTAAAGGTTACGAACGGGATAAAATAGCCACAAGTAATTAATATGAGGTTTATCTAGCCTTTTATAATTACTTCAAACTCTATCATCTCTCATTCTCCATAATTTAAAATCTCAAATGATGAAACTCGTGGATGCTTAGCCTAATAAACCAAATGAAAGGTTTACATGTTTAAGGATACTAGCTAGAGTAAGCTTGGATAAGCAAACTCGGGTTGAATCAAAAGATTCATGACGGGCCGAATATGTCAAAGATATTTAAATTTATTAAAGCATATCCTTTATTATATTTTTTTCCTTTTCATTGATTTAATAATAACAAAAGAAGAAATATATACAATTTAAATGTGTTATGAAAATGAAAAATGATTAATGCAAAAATTATGAATGCAATATTTTTGAGGCCAAAGTCGATCAATAATTTGAAAAGCATTTGAAAAATTAAATTTTCCCAATTATCATGAGGGCAAGGGAAAAGGTTAGGCAAGGTCACTTCGATAGAAGACCCCCTACACTTAAGATAAACATTATCCTCAATGTTTAAGAGCATTGGAGTAAACTCCCCTACACTTAGGACATTCAGTAACTTTTCTTAACTCAAGCTAAGGAAAGGTCTACTAAAGTGAATTCATTTTAGACATTATTAAGGGTCAAGTTTGAATCACAAAAGTATCAAAGTGAACTCGATACAAGGGCCTCTTCCATAAGCTCTATGAATGAAAAGAGAGAGAGCAACCCTACACAAACACGGAAAGACAAAAGAGAGGTACCTCCTACACTTCTCATCAACTATATCACCTTCTTACTGAAACTATCTAAATGGTCTAACCTAGTTAATAAAGCTTGATTTAATGAGTCTCTAGCTCGACTCATCCCATAATGAATTAATTCATGGGGAAAAGGGGGTCTCTTGGACCATTTCCACAGAAATGTCCTCCCTAAAATAATGCTTCACACGATGGCCATTCACTTTAAAATTTGGACCATTTGGTTGAGATAACTCAATGGTCCCATAGGGAAACACTTGAGCAATAGTGAATGGACCGGTCATCGTGACTCAAGCTTGCCTGCGAAAGTTACAACCGTGAGTTGTAGTGTAAAACCGAATCTGCAACTTTGAACTCACGGTTCTTAATTTTAGCATCATGAAGTTGCTTAGGTTTGTCCTTGTAAAGCAAGGAGTTCTCATAAGCATTGTTTTAAGCTCATTCATCTTATTAAGTTGGTTTTTCCTACGTGAATCGGCTTGGGTAAGGTCAAAGTTAGCCCATTTTAAAGCCCATGAAGCCTTGTGTTCCAACTCAAAAGGGAGGTGGCATGCTTGTCCATATACAAGACGATAAGGTGTGCAACCTATAGGTGTCTTGTATGCGGTACGAAAAGCCCACAATGCATCATCAAGTTTATCCGCCCATAAAGCGCGATGCTCTCCCACCGTACATTCCAAAATTCTCTTTAAACCACGATTAGTGACCTCGGTTTGCCCATTGTTTTGTGGGTGATACGCGGTAGAAAGTCGATGGTTAACACCATACTTCTTCATGACTCTAGTAATTTGATCATTAAAAAAATAAGTCCCGTGATCACTAATAATGGCACGAGGTACACCAAATCTAGCAAACAATTACTTCAAGAATTTTACTATAACTCGAGCATCATTAGTAGGTAAGGCCTTAGCCTCAACCCACTTTGAAACATAATCTACCGCTACGAGAATGTACTTATTTCCCTTAGATGAGGGTATTGGTCCCATAAAGTCTATGCCCCACACATCGAATATTTCACATTCTTGAATGAAATTTTGTGGCATCTCATCACGTTGGTTAATTTTTCCTTGTCTTTGGCATACATCACAATATTTCACCATCTCTTGAGCATCCTTGTAAATTGAAGGCCAATAAAAACCTGAATCAAAGACTTTTTTAGCCGTGTAGTTGGGCCAAAAATGTCCCCCCGTGGGTCCTTTATGGCAAGCTTCTAAGATCTTAAAAGCTTTGGGCACATCTACACATCGTCTTATGATTTGATCCGCACATTGCCTAAAAAGGTAAGGTTCATCCCAAAAGTAGTATTTAGCTTCTTTGAGAAACTTCTTCTTTTGTTGGAAAGTAAGACCCTTAGTTAGCACATCCCCCACAAGGTAGTTTGCAATATCTGCAAACCAAGGGGTGGCATCCTCTTGTGAAGAGATAGACATGAGTTCCTCAAGAGGAAAGGATTCATTAATTTACTTATGTGCTAAGTCCTCTTGAAAAGGATCCTCAAGTCTACTCAAATGATCCGCACCTAAATTCTCGGCTCCCTTCTTATCACGAATCTCAATGGAAAACTCTTGAAGCAACAAAACCCATCTTAACAATCTAGGTTTAACATCTTGCTTTTCCATAAGGTATTTGAGGGCGGAATGGTCCGTGTATACTATGGTCTTTGAAAGAACAAGATAGGGGCGAAATTTCTCAAAAGCATACACAATGGCTAACAATCCTCTTTTCGTGGTAGTGTAATGCAATTGAGCACCCGTCATTGTCTTACTAGCATAGTGTATAGGTTGTAAGTGTTTGGTAATCCTTTATCCTAAAACGGCTCCTACCGCATAGTTACTAGCATCACACATGAGCTCAAAAGGAAAATCCCAATTTATAGAAACCAAGACTAGAGCCTTTTTCAATTTTTCCTTAAGTATCTCAAAGGACTCTATGCACTCCTTAGTGCAGATGAAAGGAGCATCCTTTTCCAATAGGTGGGTCATAGGTCTAGCTATCTTGGAAAAGTCTTGAATAAAACGTCTATAGAAACCCGCATGTCCCAAAAAGCTCCTAACACCTTTCACCGTCGTAGGTGGGAGAAGTTTAGCAATAACATCAACTTTAGAAAGATCCACTTCTAATCCTTTCTTAGAAATCTTATGTCCCAACACTATCCCTTATTTAACCATAAAATGGCACTTCTCCCAATTTAGAACAAGGCGGGTTTCCTCACACCTTTTAAGCATTCGTTCTAAATGGGAAAGGCAATAAGTGAATGAATCTTTAAACACCAAGAAATCATCCATAAACACTTCCATGGTTTGCTCAATCATATCATGAAAGATTGCCATCATACACCTTTGATATGTCCTAGGAGCATTGCACAAACCAAAAGGCATTCGTTTGTAAGTAAATGTTCCATAGGGGCAAGTGAATGTGGTCTTTTCTTGATCTTTTGGATCAATTTGGATTTGAAAATAACCCGAGAATCCATCAACAAAGCAATAGTATTCATTTCCCGCTAAACGCTCTAGCATTTGGTCCATGAAAGGTAAGGGAAAATGATCCTTTCTTGTGGCATCATTGAGCTTTCTATAGTCAATACAAACTCTCCACCCCGTGACAAGTCTATTAGGAATTAAATCATTGTTTTCATTGGGAAGAATGGTTATTCCACCTTTCTTACGCACACAATGCACCGGGCTAACCCATGGTGAGTCGGAAATTGGGTAAATCATGCTCGCATCAAGGAGTTTGATAAGTTCCTTTTTGATGAATTCATGAAGTTTTGGATTAACTCTTCTTTGATTTTGAACCTCGGGTTTAAAATCATCTTCCATAAGGATCTTATGAGTGCAAAATTTAGGATCAATCCCCCTAATATCTGAAATTTTCCAAGAAATAGCTTTCTTATGCTTTTTAAGAACTTTAATAAGCTTCTTATTTTCATCTTCCTTTAAGTCTTTAGTAATGATAACGGGTAGCTTATCTTCTCTTTCTAACAAAGCATACTCAACGTGTGATGGTAAATTGTTAAGCTCTAAGGAAGGTGGACTCTCAATAGAAGGTTTAACTAATGATGGATCATCATTAGTAACTTCTTGTGGAGTAGGTGATGGAATGGGATCCTTATTGAGTAACTTTTAGATAGTAAGAATGTCTTCTTCCAAATTGATAGGAGAATCTTCATTTTAAGAAAGTTAGACACAAATTCCTCTAAGAGGAAATCACTCTCTCCAAATGGAGTTAATGAGGGAGAAATTAAGGCAACGGTCTCAACATGTGGAATGTCCTCATTATTACTTTTGCAAGCATCATGAAAGTGTTCATCACAAACTTCCTCAAGGACATCCACAATGTTAACAACTTCACACTCTTGAGTTTTCTTAGTCACTTTTCCCATCTTAAACACAACTTTCTCATCTTCCACCCTCATAATGAGTTCTCTTTCCGCAACATCAATGAGAGTGCGATCGGTTCGTAAGAAAGGTCTTCCTACAATAATGGGAACTCGAGGGTCCACATCATAATCTACAACAACAAAGTCCGTGGGGAATGTGAACTTATCAACCCTTACAAAGACATCTTCCACTATCCCCACCGGATAAGCAATCGTACGATTTGCTAATTCGAGTGTCATCTTAGTGGGGTTAGCTCGGGAAGAGAGAGTTGTTTCCAAACCAAAAAAGGAATCAAATTTATGCTAGAAACAAGATCCGCTAAAGCCATATAGTTCTCTACCCCGGAAAATTACATGGAATTAAGAACCGCCCCAGATTACCAAGCTTAATAGGTAACTTCTTTAACAACACCAAGAAACAACTCTCATTCAAAGAAGCATTAGGTACATCAATCAAATTCTCCTTGTTAGATAGAAGGTCCTTAAACATTTTGGCAAATTTAGGCATGTGAGCAAGAGCCTCGACAAAAGATATATTAATATTCAATTGGTAAACATTTTCAAAAAGTTGGAAACTTGAATATCATCCTTATTTTTAACTTTCTCCTTCCTCAACCTAGAAAGGTATGGCAAATTGGGTTTGAGTGAAGGTTGAGGAGAGGGTTTTGGAGGACTCTTGTCTTGGTTGACCTTAACTGCGGGCTAAGAAAGTATAGGGCCGGTCAATGGTGGAATGTCACAAAGAGGGGTCATGGGAGGAGTCACCGAAGGGGGAGTAGAATTCATTGTTACCTTCAGGCCTTATTCCTCCTTTGATGGCAGAGGAATGGAAGGTCCCACGATGGTTTTCCATTCCTTGTAGTAATAGCATTAACATTGGCTCGAGGGTTGGTTTGGGTGTTTGAGGGTGAAAGTACCATAATATAACAATTGTCGAAACTATAACTCGTATAAAACACAAATACACAATAAAATACTTTTCAAACGCGTAATTCTTTATTAACTATTATAAAAAAAGTATCACAAACTGCTATGAATACACCCGTTGAATAACAATAAGAAATGAACCCTAGAACGAGTAAACTTGATTCGAGTCTCAAGTTTACAAGAGAACCTTTGAGTCGCTGGTAAACAGCTGAGGGCTCAGAGGTTCCAAAGGGAGAAAGAACTTAGATAATTTATCGAAGCACAAGGGTTGATTAATTCTTCTTTCTCACTCCTATTTATAGTGGTACGAGGTTGCTTCCTTAGTAGGAGTAGTTGATACGTCTCATATTCTGAGTGGAAGAGTACAACGTATTAAATGCATGTCCAAATCGAGACATACCTTTAAACTACATTAGGTGAACAGTTTTGCCAACTGTTCACCTTTTATCCCACTAGGTCGTACTAGGCTTTATCTTGAATCTCTTGTTTTGTCCCGCTCAAAACACTTTGTGGATTCTCCCGCCTAAACTATAAAAGGATTAGACAAGCTTTGCTTGTATCATACTTCTAGGGTTCTTAAGTGATCTCTGAGTATTGTTAACTCAGAGATCCTTAAACACCAGCACATTTCTTCTATCTCAGCTATTCATAATCGCTGGTAAGTATGACTTCAGATTGTCTTCGACTTTTCTAACGTTCTCTTTGACTTGAATGTTCCTGGTGTGTCAGCTGAGGCTTTGCCTTTCGATGGTCTGGTCTCTGTCGCTAGTCCTCTTAGCGACCAGTAACACTTAGTCAAATTTAAACAAATCTAGACTGGGACATAGTTAAAACTTTCATTGGCCCAACAATCTCCCTCTATTTGTTTACAAATTATACTAAGTCTATAGTTATTGTAAGTGAGTACACAGCTTCTTCTTACACATAATTTTAACAAACATACCTCAGAGTTTTATTCAACAAAAAGAACCTAGTCTATTACATGGAAACCCAGAGGTGTAAAATAAAAACAAAAGATTCTTTAGCGATCGAGGCCTTGGTCCACTGTTCTTTGAGCTTCGACTTTATCAGCTCTGAAGTTGATGATTAACTCCATCTCGAACTCAAAATCACTGGCTTCCTTGCACTTCCTAAGCATGCCTTGTTTGAGTATGATGAGTTGTACGGTTGAGGCCAAGTGTAACTCATTTTTTCTTTGGAAGTAGTATTCATAGTTCCCATTCATGAGTACCAATCCCATCTCTGGTTCGGAGTAGACTTGGCCACCCACTGGCTTAGCAATACCTTTTGGAAATACAAGATTTCTGTACATTCCATCTACCACAACATTTTAGTGACCAGCTTCTCTAATAGAGGCCCCATTGGGATTTTCCTTTTTCTTTGTCCATGAGTTTGTTGTTGTTGTGATAGTTGGGGAGGCAGAGGTAGCTTCAGCTTCTTAGCAGTGTCTCTTACCCAATTAAGCTTAGCTTGTATATTTTTCATCATTTGGGCAGCACTAGGCCCAGTCTTCTTTTTTGTAAGAGACAGCACTTCTAACCATTCAGAGAGGCCCATGTCTCTGAGTCTAAAGTCACTGAAGACTTTGTAGTTGGTTATTTGATTTTATCTGTATAAGGTCATCACTACTTTCTTGTCTTTATCAGTGTATCAAACATACTTGGTGATTTTTCTATGCTCAGCTCTTTGGTTTACTAATCTCTCATACTCCTTTTGAAGGTTTCTCTTCTTGTTCCTTTACAGTTGGTGAGAGTAGTTTGTTCAAAGCCTCTTTGCTCCTAAGTTCTGCATCCCTAATGTCAGTTAACCGCTTTTGTTCCATGATTTGAGCCTTTGCCTGCTATGGGGTTAGTGGTGGTTCATAAGTACTTTTGAATTTGTTGAGATCAGAGTGTTTGGCAGTGGATCCTCCTTCTTCTTAGAGAGAGTGCAGGGTTATTCCTGGCACCTTAGTGGCAATGCCTTTCCCTTTGTCCTTTGCCACCTTAGTGATTGGATTGAAAGATCTGATGGGCTTTGGTGTAAGGATCTATGTTGTGGTTTGTGGTTGTTTAAGTGGTTGCTCCCCCTTAGGTGGAGCATCATTTTCTTCTTCTTCAGAGGTGGAGGTAGCTGAATTCTCCCCCTCATGCATAGCATTAGCATTAGTTGTGCCTGATCCAACTTTATGGAACTTAACGAATTCTTGATGTACGAAGAGATAGATTTCCTTAAGTTTCTCCTGTAATAGCTCCTGAAGAAGTTTCCTGGAAGGTTCAGACGCCTTGGCAATGGCAGCGACATTTGCCTTAACTGCTGCTGTGAGGACTGAAGGCATATACTTTTATAGACTCTGGTTTAAAACCACTAGTAGTTGAGTTTTCAAGGTGTTACCCAGTAGTTGCAGAAGCAATGAAGTCAGAGGATTCCATAGATGAAATTATGGAAGTACCTAAGTTTGTGGTGAGTTCTTCAGCAGCATGGGTGAGAGTTTATATCTCAAAGAGGATAACATCATTTGTGACTTTAGGCTTTCTGATGCTGATGTCTCCTCGCTTAACCCATAGATCCTCAGCGGCCAGTTCTTGAACATCTTTCATTCTTAAAACAGGGATAGGCTCGAGGTTTTGCAAATATTCCAAGTGTTTCTTTGCACCCAGTTCCATGACATTTGGCAAAGTAGGGAAGGAGATTGGGGTTGGTGTACTGGCCTGCTGTTCCCATAGCTTCTTGGAAGCCAGTTCCTAAACATTAATTATTGATGGGAAGGAAATGGGCCTCAACTCAGATGTGACTTGGTCATCATCAACGTCCATGTCATCAAAGTCTGAAATAGTTAGATCATCTTCAATGATAAAGACTTCATCCTTGAGCATGGAATCAATGTCTGACATGGTATCTAGATCAATGGTGGAGGCATAAGCATTATCGTCATCAGTAATGGAGTAAGCATCATTGTTCTGTTGTTCTTCATGAAGATTGTGAGCCTGTTATGAGATTTGTTAGTAACTAGTGTGAATTAATAATGAAGTTATAGATCGCCATTTGCGGCCCTTAGGAAAGCTGGGTGTGATTATCCAGCCCCCCCTAAGGATTTCTCATTGTGACTCTTTTATTATGAAAAAAGATATGTTGAAGGGTCACCATCCGATGCCCCTAGGATAACTGGCTGTGATTATCCAGCTCCCCCAAAAGGATTACTCCTTGGTACTCTTTTGATTTGTGAATACTATGAGGTGAATGGTCGTCGTTCGCTGCCCCTAGGATAGATGGGTGTGATTATCCAGCTCCCCCTGAAGGATTGCTCCTTGGGACTCTTTTAGTTGTGAAATATGATATGGGAATGGTCGCCTTTATCTGCCCCTATGTAGATTTGTAAATCTATGCTTATGTTTTTAGAGAGAGAAAGAGATAGAGAGATGGTGGATTTCACACTTTAGAGAGAGAAACTAAGAAAGAACTTTGTGTAAAATAAAAAAAACCACACCCCTCTCCATCTAAGGAGAGGGTTTATATACCCAAGCCCATGTGATGGGCTTGGGTTTACAATAGGCCGCCGGATCATACAATCCATGGGATAGGTTTTGGGCTTTGTTTGATAAAAGTAAATAACTAAACTACGAGCTATAACATGGACTATTGTTGGAGTGACCGATCCTTTCTAATACGTAAAACGTATTTCCAACAATCTCCCCCTAAGGGAGGTCACTCCAAACAAGGGCGTTACCCAAGTTACAATAATAAAATAAACCTAGCATACTATGCTTGTCTTGAGCTCGTAGTCTTCGTCTTTCTTTTTCTTTTTCTGGTGAACATGCTGATGTGATCTTTGATATCAATCTTTGAGCATCAATCTCTTGCCTTGATCTCGTGCATCCATCACTTGTGATCTTCGCCTCTTCGTGACCTCACGTCCCACATACTTATACCTTCGTAATTCTTGAAAGCTTCAGAGTTTGAAACAGCGGAAGACTTAACTTTTAGGCTTTCTTGAATTAGATGAGATATTAAGTGCATAAAGTATAAGCATGCGGGGACGACTTCTTCTTGGATTCCGCAACGCCACCGTCTTCAAATGCCGTAACATAAGTAGACACGAACGAAATGGCTTTGAACATTTCATTCTAAATCGGTATCATTTTACCTCCGGTCGGTGAAGACCGTTGGACGATATTAGATATCGTACCCGTGACGGATAGTTTCAATTAAGTAACTTCCTGACAGGATTTCGCGGGTAAACCCGTTCTCTTTATTCGACCGTCCAAAGCTGACTGCGAACATAAAGAGTGAATCATTTGGATAATAATATCCGCATGATTTGAAGCCGTCAATTCATGTTCCTGGAACAAGTGAAATTCAATTAAGAACCGCACCATCGTTGCTTTCCAGTTGTCACGAGCTTGATTCGTATAGAATCTTGCAAGTTACCTACCAAGTGCTGTTTAAGGTTAACACTAGAAGGATTTCCACTCATCACCGTGAACACAAAGGTATCACTCTGAGTGTTCTGGCAAGATCACTGAGATATTGCGTAGAGGCCTGGAACGTGTTTAAATTCAGTTAAGAATTAAACAGCCGTTGCTTTCCAGTTATCACAAGTTTGATTCATAAAGAATCGCACAAGTCACCTACCATGAGCTTTTTGATATTCGCTCAAGAAGGATTTCCATCTTCATTGTAAATACTTTCGTATTACTCGGATGTTCAGGCAAGATCATGAAGATTTTGCGTAGGACTCTTAAGATCTTTCTTACTTTTCACAGTGTATGAAGAAGCAAGGAATTATGAAAGTGTGTCCTAATGAGATATTTAATGATCTCAAATGGCTCTAGACTCGATCGTGCACTTTGGATTTTAGTGATCGGAGGCTGGAGAGGAGTGCCACCTTTTCAATACCAATTTATTCGGAGTGAATAAATCAATAGATAATGCGTTATCTCCGTGTGATTAAAACAAATACCTTTTGAGAGATATCTGAGTTAGCTGGGATGGGTTGTGCATTGCATCACTGGGTCCATGATGTCTGTCTTCAATATCAAGAATCATTAAAAAATGATCTTAATAGCATATGTATTGACCCGGTTTCTGCCTAAAGTTGTAAGGAGGGCTTCTTTCTTTACACCCTTTATCTTTACAATTCTTTTTCATTCTTCAACCCCTTCAATGCTTACCAATACGTCATAACTAGCACCTTGTTGTGATTGTTCCAGTGCTAACTTAAGTACTTGGTCGGCATTCAGCTACGTTCACAATCTTTCTCCAACTTTCCTAAGGACGACTATTTCTAGCTATGGAATGTCCTTGGGAAGATTCCACCGGTTCTGGAAGAATCATAGGACTTAACCTATCCTACCATCCTTATGTCACCACAATCTTCATCGTCGTGAATTAAATGGGTTTTGGGTAAGTATATGTCACCATGAAAATCCATTTTGCTCCCCCTTAACATATGCCACGATATTCGAAAACATTTCGCACATGTCGGGATGAGCCAGCACATTAAGTCAAACCATTTGTGATAATATCCCATATTAAATCACATTTTCTCCCCCATATTAAAAATATTAACCCAATCGATGTTTTTAATATCAATTGATTTAATGAAGTTTTAACAAAGGTTTTGGGAAGAAAAATGCAAGTCCATTTCATCTACATGATATCAAATGTATGAGATATGATATCGATTTGTAATATGATCACATATTCACCATATTAGAAAAGAATTGACAAGGTTGGACCTGATAGATGAGAACATCATATGATAAGATCAAATGGTTCTTGTCAGCATATGTTGGTCGCCTCGTCATGTCTGAAGTCATCTCTTGACACCACATGTACGATTGGTATTGTAGTTTTGACACCAACTTGTGAACTTGGCACGTTCGACATCAAAGATTCTAAATGCTTGGCAATTGCTCCCCCTCAATTGTTGACCCGTGTTCTATCGAAAGAGCTGTAGTCGCATCGTCGAGTATGTAGATACCAAATGTAGATAGCTATGGTTGTAGAGATGATGGCTTCATAAAAACAAGACTTCTCTTGTTTTAACAAATAAATGCACTGAAACGTACATATATTTGTGTTAGACCAAGTTATAAAGTAAACTTGATCCCTTACAAGGTTTTAAAGTAAACCTTTCCCGAGAAAATTAATTCCCGTTGTTGAGCCAAAGCTTTCATAAGAAATACTTGACTTTAATATGAAAACCGGGTTGCAGTCTGAAATAACTACAAGCCATTTAGGCATGTTTTATGAAATATTTACAACTTTTGTACGAACTCTATTTATGGCGCCGTGTCGATATTAATCAACATTTCTAAGGCCGTAAATATTATCGTACCAAAAGACATGCCTTAGAAAAAATAAAGTAAAAATATTTTTGGATTTTTCTAGATTTTTCAATTTTTATGGTTTTTATATGGTTTTATATTTTTGTATTTTGCTTTTGTGGATCAAAATATAAACAATATATACAAATGATCACCAAGGATACGGAGAATAGTTTTACCACCACTATTCTTTCGCTTCATCTGCTAGTTCCTTAAGAGTCTCAGGCGAGAAAGTTCTCATTCCTAGCTTGTCGGCCAAAAATTCAATTCGAGCGCGATCTAAAGCCTTCGTGAAAATATCCGCCAATTGATACTCAGATCGGACAAAGTAAATCTCGATTACTCCATTTTCTACTTGCTCCTTGATGAAATGGTAGCGAATGTCAATATGCTTCGACCGGGAGAATTGAACGTTGTTGCAGCATAAGGCAATTGCACTCTTGTTGTCACAGTACATCAGAATCTTGTTGAAACCTAGACCATAGTCGGTTAGTTGCGATCTCATCCAAAGAATTTGAGCACAGCAACCGGACATAGCTATGTATTCTGCTTCCGTACTTGAAATTGCAGCGCTTTTCTGCCTTTTCGATGCCCAACTGATTAGTCGATCTCCTAGTAGTTGCAAAGTGCCACTCGTGCTACGCCTTGTATCTTGACAACCCGCGTGATCCGCATCTGCATATGCCATTAGTGCAATAGAAGAGTCCTTCGAATACCAAAGTCCCCGATTAATGGTTCCTTTAAGATATCGAAAGATCCTTTTAACAGTAGCTAAGTGTAACTCAGTAGGCCTAGTTTGATACCTGGCACACATACATATAGCAAACTGAAGATCAGGTCGACTGGCTGTGATATACAGAAGAGTACCGATCATTCCACGATAAAGTGTCGGATCAACGGCAACTCCATGTGGATCTGCATCAAGCTTAGATTTCTCCACCATTGGAGTGTCCACGGGGTCGCAAGATTCCATCTTATATTTCTTAAGCGATTCAAGGGCATATTTGGATTGATTAATAAAGATGCCTCTGGGACTCTGAGATATCTGAAGACCTAAGAAGAATGATACCTTGCCCGTCATTGACATCTTAAACTTGGAAGACATGAGTGTCCCAAACTCATCCGATAAGGTTTGGGTCGAGGCTGCAAATATAATATCATCAACATATATTTGTACCATAATCATATCTTTACCTCGTTTCTGAATGAACAGCGTGGGATCCACCTTGCCTTTTGCGAAGCCTTGAGTAATGAGGAATTGTGACAATAGATCATACCATGCGCGTGGAGCTTGCTTCAACCCATAGAGAGCCTTCTTAAGCTTGTACACATGATTAGGATAATTAGGATTCACAAAACCATCCGGCTGTTGAACATAGACTTCTTCCTTGATTTCACCATTAAGAAATGCCGTCTTCACATCCATCTGATAGACGATCATATTCATATGGGCTGCATAAGCGAGGAATAGTCTAATAGCTTCCAAACGGGCAACAGGTGCAAAGGATTCCATAAATTCGACGCCTAATAATTGCTTGTATCCACGAGCTACTAGTCGAGCTTTGTTTTTCAATATTCCGCCTAACTCATCGAGTTTCACCTTGTAAACCCATTTCAAAGTGAGTAACTGCACCTGATCCGGGCATGGGACAAGTTCTGAAACATCAAGACGTATAAACTCATTAAGTTCTTCTTGCATAGCTTCTATCCAACATGATTGAGTAAAAGCTTGTTGCCATGTCTTAGGTTCAATTTCAGTGAGAAAAGCATCAAAGTGACAAAACATTGCACTTTCTTGTAACTGACTTCGTGTGGATACCGGACGATTAGGGTCACCAATAATAGAATCTATAGGATGATCCTTTGTCCACTTGCTGTCATGTTCACGAATCCGTGGATTGGAGTAAACTGTAGAAGGAGCTTCCTCTGAGGTGGACGACCCGGCTTGATTAGGGTCGGGAATAGATACACCAAAGAATGGAAGTTCACGCATTTGAGCGAATTCCAAATCGTGATCATCATCATCCTCTTCATCATCAATAGGCATGACGTGGGTAGTTGTTACATGTGTTGGTTGAGAATTACTTGTGGATGGTATATCTTGACCAATTGTAGGTACAGATGTATCTGATTGTGCTTCGGTTGCTGGAGCGACAACTTCGGTTACCGGAGCTATTACCTCAGGTTCTGGAGCAACAATAGTTGGAGGAGTAAAGAATTCATCAAAGAACGGTTGAAACAACGTATCCCATTCATTCCTAGTAGGTGGTATAAATGATGAAGTAGGGTTGTTTGGGACAAGACCAGAACTAATATTACTGGGTCCCATTTCATGAAGTGCGGGTTCAGAGCTGCTTTGCTCAGAAGCCATTGCTGTCAGCTCATCAAAATCAACATTCATAGATTCGAGGATCTTGCGAGAGTTACGGTTGTAGATTCGGTATGCCTTCTTTGCGGGTGCGTAACCAATGAAAATACCAATATCAGCCTTTGGTTGAAGTTTTCCCAAATTGTCACCATCATTATTTGGATAACAAAGAGAACCAAATACATGAAGATATGATAAATCTGGTACTTTTCCATGGAGAAGCTCATAAGGTGTTTTACCATGGCGTTTACGAATTAGTGACCGGTTTTGGGTGTACACTGCTGTAGATACTGCTTCTGCCCATAAAAACAATGGAGCCTTTGCGTAAATTAACATCATTCGAGCAGCTTCCATAAGTGTGCGATTTCGCCTTTCAACGACACCGTTTTGTTGTGGAGTGCGTGCAACGGATGTTTCATGAGATATACCAACTTCTTCATAATAATCACGCAAAATTTGATTCACAAATTCGGTTCCATTATCTGTACGAATGCGTCGGACAGTAGTGTTGAGACGCACTTGAATCATCTTGAGAAATCTGATGATGAATTTAGGTGCCTCATTTTTTGCTTTAAGAAATTTCACCCATGTAAACCGAGAGTAATCATCGACAATGACGAGGATGTACTTTTTGCCACTAAGACTTTCAACACGCATTGGTCCACAAAGATCCATATGCAACAGATAAAGTTTCTCTTGGTTGGTGTCTTCCGTCTTGGGTTTGTACGATTTCTTAGTGCTTTTCCCCATTGTACACGCGGAACACAAATGATCCTTGTGAAATGATAGTTTAGGAAGACCACGAGCAAGTTCGTTTTTCGCCAAATGATTAATAGCGTCAAAGTTAAGATGAGATAACCGTCGATGCCATAACCATGACTTAGTCTTCGATGCTTTGGAGAGAAGACATACGGGAGAAGCGGCCATCATGTCTTGTAGAGACAAAGTATACAAATTATTCCCTCAAGTACCTTTCAATAAATCAACCCCTTCCAAATTACGAATGAAGCAGGTATGCTCTCGAAAAACAACTTCTAGGTTTGCATCACAAAATTGTCCCACAGAAAATAAGTTGTGACCGAGACCTTCCACGTAATACACTCTTGAAATTATAACATTCCCAATATGATATTCACCATAACCCATTATCTTTGCAATATGATCATTCCCAAATCGAACCGTACCAAGAAACTTGCTGACGAAATTTCTGAGCTGAGAGCGATCTCCGGTCATATGCTTGGAGCAACCAGAGTCCAAATACCAGAGAACAATTTGGACCACCTGTTTTCAATAACAACAGTAGACAATGCATTGGAAACTATTGGTTCCGGAGTGTTAGCAGATACAGATATAGAATTATCAGAATTGCTAACAATTTTGAGACCCTTAGATTTCCTGCATTTTCTAATGTGAGTTTTAGCACTAACAGGTTCTACTGTTCCAACTTTCTTAGGTTTTGGATTATTCGCGGGCACTACAGTGGGAGTAGACCTATTTAAAGGGCACTTGGTTCCTACAGTAGTGTCAGTGTTCCTAGTTAAAGGACACACTTATGTTTTGGTAGCCTTGGTACTCCTAGTTAAAGGGCACGCTTTCTTTGCTGTAGTGGGAGTGATCCTAGTCAAAGGGCACATATTTCCTACTATAGTGAAAGTCCTACCAGTGGGGCGCCACATCCAACCAACTTGGGTTAACACTTTCCCAGTCGGTTTCCATTCTAATCCATTTTTCCGGGCCTGCATCTCATTCACATGGTCAATAAGGCAAGAATCATGATGACTAGAAAACATACATTCATTGCAATTCCAACATTTTAAATTAGAATTCACAGTAGGCTTAGAACGCTGCACAACCGCAGAGCCTTTAGGTTTAGCTACATGATTCTTTTTATTCAAAACAGAAATAACATTCCTAGGATGGGCTTCTACTTTCTTCTTCACTTGACTACTAGATGTGGGCAAGATCCTATCATTCTTCTTGTTTCTTTTAAGCTTAGATCTTTGAGCCTTAGTAGTGGTGCTTACTCCTGTAGAAGGCAACACGGGAATATTAGAAGCTGGTTTTGATTCCGCCTTATCTTTAGTGACCAATTTTTGAGATGGTTTAGTCCTAGGGCCCTTGTTAAGTGGTGTGACGGCTATTAGGTTCCTTTTAATTGCACTAGAGGACGAAGCTGAGATAGTGGCTGCGTTATCCACAACATTCTTACCTTTTAGAGTACGAAGTGTTTCCTTTAACTCAGCCAAGACCAGGTTCTTATCACAAATTTGTTCCCTCAAATCAGATATTTCCATCGACTTTCGATTCAATTGTTCAATCAATGATTGATTTTGTGCAGTGGTATCAACACATGCGGGCTGTACTGAATCGAAGAGTCGTGTATTTTTCTGTTTTAAGTTATCAACTTTGGACAAAATCTTGGAAACTCGATTATCTAGATCCAGTTTAAGATTCTCAGCGGCCTCAAGTACGTTCACACAGTTAAGCTCCTTAGATTTCTCTATTTCTATCGGCAAAGAGTTAGCAACTTTGTCACTTGGCTGACGCTGTTTTGTTTGTAAATTCAATCGAAAATTCTTTTCAAAATTTGCGTCATCGATATTAACACCTTCGAATGACGTTTCAAAGATTTCTTGAATAAATTGTTGCTTGCATTCAAGCGAAATACAATGTGTTTGAATCTCATCAAAACGTTTTGAAAGCGATGAATATGAATCTTGAAGCTTTAAAAATTCAGCGTCAGATTCGTGACAAGTACTATCTACCACAGTATCCATAGATTCAACATTTTGCACAATAGAATCATTATCAACACTTGTATTCACACAGACAAAAACTATATCATGAGACATCACTTGATTCAGAAGCAGATCATTATGGCGTGAAACCCGTTCTATTTCAAGTAAACTGTTTTCATAAGCATCTTCCATTTCATTGAAAACACGTCTAACTTCTTCTACTTCCAAAAACAAGTCTTGATCAATATTACGAAGACAAGCTTTAACATTCTTTACAAACGGAACAATTTCATCTCGAAACGCAGCTCTAGTGTGCTCAAAGTTCCATTCACCTTCCGTTATGGCCGTGGCCGTCGTACGTTCCAAAATGACCTTGTCAAAATCGGCCAAGTGTTGGTGAACCGTATTTAAGTTAACGGACGCCTTACTTACCGGTGGAATTAACTTCGTTAAATCCTTTTTGACGAGTGTAGGAGACGTACTAGGAAGGTTTTCATTAGACAAACTTTGGGGCACAAGAACTGTTAATTCTGCTAATTCCTTTTGTAAGCGAATGCGTGTCTTTTTCGAAAATTGATCTTTGTTATGTTGATCATAATCAATTGTATGGAATTTTGAAAGCATTTTAGAATGAGTTTCATCCCCAAGTGATTGTGTCTCCTCAGTACTACGAACAAAAGGTGCTTCTTTCGATTTGCCAATTATAGTCATATCATAAAGGCCGGGAATATATTCCTGAGCTTGTTTTGCATAACCGGGATTAGGTGGTAAATCTTGAAGACGCTTAAGTTCGAATTCTTTAAATGATTTAGTTAAAAGATGAACCTTTTCTGTGGAAGCGTATTGTTTTAAAAGCTGTTGTTCTTTGAATTTAAGAAGTTTGGTAGCATTAATTTCCGATTCAACCTTTTTAGACTCGAGAGTTTCGAAATCCATTTTAAGTTTCTGAAAATCATTGACAACCGACTCTTTTTCTTTTAATTCATTGGAAAGATTAGCTTTTAATGATTCTATTTCTTTCAAGTGTTCAATCTTTTCAAAACGAAATTGGTCAAATTCAGAACATGTTATTTTCTCTTCTTGAGGGACCATTTCAAAAGTTTTGACCTTTTCTTTATGCAACGCAAGCTCAGCAGTTAGGGTGGAATTTGTATCTACGGATTGTCTGAGGGCCATATGCATTTGATCAATAATATGTTTAGGCACCATGACCAAATCATGTTGAGCATAAGATTCCATACCCGTCGTAGCATTTGGTTGAGGTTCACTCAAGTGTGTAGGATGGGTACCACATCATTTGAGTTACTAGTTCCCGAATGCTGTTCGAGGGTGTCATTTTCTTGCCCAACTTGATTTTGGTTATCATCAATATTATTAGATGTGGTTGGTACCTCACTGATGACATCAGAACCGTAGTGAGAGAGATTAGCAACGAGAGCAGCTTGGGCAGAGTGAATGTCATCACAATCAGAATCATATGCGTCAAGGTCATCTGCTTGATAAGCTGCATTAGAAGTAGAAACGACTGCAATGCCTTCAGTATCTGCTGCCCCTGGGTCTGCAAGAAATGCTAACTCCTCTGAATCCAAAATCTTCCCCTTAGACTGAGCATCAACCAAATACATCTTCTCACGAAACCATGCATCATCCCTTCTCCTTTTCGGCTGAGTGCATTCCCTAGCCATATGACCTTGTCCTCGGCAATTGTAGCAAGTCACAACCTTCTTAGGACCAATAGGACTCCCATTTCCACTAGCTTGAGCATTCACAGCTTGATTGTTCCCAGTCCTTGTAGGAGGTCCATATGAATTTTGCCTTCCCTGAATAGGTTGCACCATCACTTGACCATCTTGAACAGTGGCTTGTTGTCGAGGATTTGATGAGGTGCGGAGCTGATTGTTTGTTGGTGGAAATCCTCTAGTTGCAACAAGTTTTGACAAGTAGGCGGTGAGATGGTTTAGAACATCAGCTGGCGTATCATTTGGAGTAAAGACCGGTGCTTGGATTGGTGGAAGTTAATTAGAGTAGAAAGCTTGTGCTGGTTGTGCTTCAATTGGAAAATATCCTTGCTGAGGAGTATAGCCCAATGGAGAAGTGTTGGCTTGTGATGGTGATGTTTGATATGGTGGTTGCTGTTGAAAAGATTGTCGATGAACACTTTGTTGATATTCTTGCTGTGGCATCATTGGTGGTTGATAAGATGGTTGTTGTGGTTGCTGATAGATGTGTGGTGGTGGCTGCTGCAAGTATGATGGTTGTTGATAAGTATAAGCCATGTTTTGTTGAGAAGCATACATTGCAAGTGGATCATGAACTTGAGGTGTAGACAACCGAGCCTCGATCACATGGCATTCGTGTTGTTGAAGAAAAGCTTGAAGTTGATCCACATTGGTGTTATGCAAGTCCTTAGCCAATTTAACATCCGTCACGTATTTTTTCCATTCTGGAGGAAGAGTGTTCAAATACTTGGTGTTCAATTGAAAGGTAGGAATTGCCATACCATAGATATTTAGCTCATTCAACAATAGGGTAAATCTCAGATAGTAGTCATTGAGAGTCTCCCCTGGCACATAGGCAAACTTATCAAAAGTATCATAAAGCTTACACTCTCGTTCTTGTTTAGTTAACGAGGTGCCTTGCATTAGAACCCGAATTCTATCCCATAACTCTTTGGCAACTTTATGTTTGCTGACGAGTTTGTAGACATCTGGAGGAAGGGCTTGGAGAATGATGTTTGTAGCATACTTATCACATTTATCTTGAATCTTCATATCTCCAGTCAACTCACCCGTTGTGCGAGGACGAGTGGTCGTACCTTCCGTCACAGTACCATAATCTAATGGTCCATTGAGCACCGATGCCCAAATTAGATGTCCATTTTCCTTGTTCAACATATAAAGTTCCATTCGGGAAGCCCATTCCTCATACATAGTCTTCACCAACATTGGTGGACGATTATCCGTACCCGAGAGGATGGACTTATCCGTAAGAGATGTATACTCCATTTCAATAAGTTAAGATTTACAAAGTTGATCGAACAATGAAATAAGGTTAAGTATTTTTGTGTTGTTGTGAGTTAAAATCGAGAAACAATGTTAAAATCCCCTAAAATATGTTCTCGAAATTTTTTATGGAAAAAAATTGTGATTATCGGAATGCCAGATCGGAATGTCAGATCGTAATACCAGATCGGAATACCAGATTGTAATGTAACACTGTCGGAATGATGATGGTATCGGAATGCCTAGATCGCAATGCAGAGCGGTCGCAATGTTCAGATCGCAAAGCCCTATCGGAATGTTCAGATCGCAAAGCCTATCGGAATGTTCAGATCGCAAAGCCTATCGGAATGATTCAGATCGCAAAGTGGGTGTCAAAATTCGAGCAGAGTAACGACTTAACAAACCTTCCTTATACCCGTCGGAATCTCAGATCGCAATAGGTATCGGAATGATTCAGATCGGAATAAGTGATAAAAATCCAATGATCACAATGTAGAAACCTAACGCTTTCCGATGGTTAAGTTATTGCGATGGAGGCCCAAGTACAGTTGTATTTTCCGATGGATGTTGCTGCTGAAATTTCGGAATGTAGAACACACCCTTTTTTTGCACTTTTGATCCAAGAAAACTGAAGTTTTAATGAAAACCAAGATACCAAGAACACGTTTAAGCACAAATTCCTATGTTACACTACCTATCACTACGATCAAACCAAAAAATTTTGAAGATTTCGGCCAAAAACTAACTTGTACTCTACGAATGTTAAGAATACACTACTCAACACAAAAACAAACCTTTATCTCATCCCAAGCTCTTGATACCATTTGTAGATTTGTAAATCTATGCTTATGTTTTTAGAGAGAGAAAGAGATAGAGAGATGGTGGATTTCACACTTTAGAGAGAGAAACTAAGAAAGAACTTTGTGTAAAATAAAAAAAACCACACCCCTCTCCATCTAAGGAGAGGGTTTATATACCCAAGCCCATGTGATGGGCTTGGGTTTACAATAGGCCGCCGGCCCATACAATCCATGGGCTCGGTTTTGGGCTTTGTTTGATAAAAGTAAATAACTAAACTACTAGCTATAACATGGACTATTGTTGGAGTGACCGATCCTTTCTAATATGTAAAACGTATTTCCAACACCCTAGGATAGCTGGGTGTGATTATCCAGCTCCCCCCAAAAGAATAAATTCTTTGGGAATCTTTTAATATGAGGGGAGCCAGAGTCCACGTTAAGTGCAGAGACTCTGGGTCGGGACCTATAGTGTGCTCAATTTGTTTTTGGCAAGAGCACAGTCTAGAGGGTGAAGGATCATCGGGGTGCGTTATGAGAACAAATGAATAATTACCTAGTGCCAAGACATAGTGTACAGATAATCCTAAGAGATCTAGGTGCTGACACAGATACTCTATGGGTTGAGGCATAACCTAAACTTCATCACCCTCTCCTACAGACGTTTGAGAGTGATTGCTTGTAGACCTCAAAATAAATGAAGGACAAACTAATACTTGAGAGATATCAGCGTCAAGAAGGTTCTTAGAAGTCTATACTGACTTGGAGATGCTAGACACAGGTTGTTTGTCAACGATGGGTGCTCTATCCTCATCCTCTTGAGTAGGGGATGGGTGTTTCTTGGTGTTCTTCTTTTTGGATGGATTAACAAAAGGGGCTTCAAAGGAAAGGGGGATGTCTTTCCTCTTCTTCTTCTTTTCCTTCAGCGCCTTGGGCCGAGAAGTAGACTGCACAGAGGTCTTGGACAAAGACTTGTCTGACAAACTTTCAGCATTCACCTCTGGTGGAGGGATCAAGGGCTCCTCTTCTCTAGCATGAAACATACCAGCAACTCTTAACATGTGCCTGGTGAGAGGCACCTCATCTTCTAAAGGAGTCTTCAGAGATGCTGCAGTAATGTGATAGGGAGCAATGGAGTGAAGTTCGTCATTGGTGTAGGTTTCACCAAGAATATCCTCTATAACGAGAGAGATATCTGGTATAGTAGATGGTTTCAAGACGGTTCTTCTTCCCTTTGTTCTCAAGCTTGGCAATGAGATCATTATAAAGTATGAGGGCAATCCCTATATCTAATCCCCAAATTAGACTATAAGCAATTGCCTGGTGAGATGCATTTAACTGATCATGTGATCCCTGGTTTACCCCTAGACATATAACAATGTATGACATCAGCGTCCTCCATATGGGCGAGAATTAGTTCACCTTAATCAGCGATTTGTTTTGGAAGGCGATGGAGGAGAAAGGTTTGTCTTCATCATCTCGAGGTCTGAGAGTTGTCAGGGCCTTCTTCACAGTGGCGTTGGTGGGCACAACGGTCATGTTTTCATTGACTTGAAGTCCAATGACCTTGACAAAGTTTGTGAAGTCGAAGGTGAGAAGTTGAGGATGGGTGGAAAGGTATAAAGTGATGTGGGAAGAAGTCGGATCTACTTCAGCCGAATACCAGAACTCCTTTAGGTATTGGGAGTAGCAGGTTGAGGGTTCTCGTGTGATGGCTTCGGCAATAGGACAGTTCTTCAAGTAGGTTAACAATGGTGTATATAGGGGATTGTTGTGTTCAAGGATTGCCACACAGTTGTTAAGTGCAATCTTTCCATCGCTAATACCAAAGTCTACGTTAGATGCAGCCTGGACGGTGAATGAGGGGGTTTGTTGATGATGACGTCATTGTTGTTTAAGGTGAAGGTTTGGAGGATTAGAAGGAGATGAATAGTATGTGTGTGTGAAAAATATGAATGATGTGATACAATGAAAATGATTCAAGGGCTTGTAAAAAGGTTTTTCCGTTTTTTAATTAAAGCATTGAATGCAAATGTTTGCCTTTTAAGAAAAAGTGGGACCCCTTGATCCTTCATGTGATTTTTTGTCCCCTTGGAAAGCAGGAAAGTTGTTGACATTGAAGGATAATCACTTATCAGATTTGTTTACCAATATTGAGCATACCTAGCTCAGCAACCAACCTAGTAAAACTTGGCTCAGCCAAAGGCTTGGTGAAAATATCAGCGAGCTGGTATTCAATGGGTATAAAATGAAGCTCAATATCACCATTTAAAATATGGTCTCTGATAAAGTGATACATGATGTCAATATGCTTAGTTCTGGAATGAAGTACCGGATTGTTGTAGATGGCTATAGCACTTGTGTTGTCACAGAATATGGGAACCTTTTCATAATTGATCCCGTAATCAGCCAGCTGACTTTTCATCCAGAGAACTTGAGCACAGCAACCAGCGGCAGCTACATATTCATCTTCAGCTGATGACATGGCCACTGAGTTTTGTTTCTTTGTACTCCAGCATACCAACTTTCTTCCAAGGATTTGACAACTCCCATAGGTGCTCTTTCTATCAAGGCAGCACCCAGCGTAATCTGAGTCAAGGTAGGCTTTGAGGTCGAAGCCTGATCTATTTGGATTCTAGAGACCCAGTGAGGGACATCCTTTTAAGTACCTGAAAATTCTTTTGACAGCTACAAGGTGGGATTCCTTGGGATTAGCTTGGTACCTAACATAGAGACATGTGGCGAATTGTATGTCTGGTCTGCATGCTGTGAGGTACTTCATTGACCCAATCATGCCTCGGTATAAGGTCTCATTAACAGAGACCCCTGAGTCACCAGCTCCCAAGTTGTTGGGAGGAAGCATGGGACATTTCACTGATGCACAATCAGACAGATCATACTTCTTGAGCAAATCTTTAAAATATTTTTCTTGACAAATAGAAATTCCTTTTGAATTTTGTTTGATTTGAAAACCGAATAAAAAAAGTTAGTTCTCCCATCATGATCATTTCATACTTTTTGGTCATAAGTTTGGCAAACTGTTTGCTCAAGGTAATGTTGGTTGAACCAAAAATTATGTGATCCACATAAATCTGTTCTAAAATGACATCACCCTTGGACCTATAGGTGAACAGGGTTTGGTCAGTGGTACCTCTGAGAAATTTATTTTCAAGTCGGAATTTTGACAGAGTTTCATAACAGGCTCTAGGCGCTTGTTTCAGCCCATAGAGTGCTTTGTGAAGTCTGTAGACATGATCAGGATAGTCACTGCTTTCGAACCCTGGGGGTTGATAGACATATACTTCCTCTGCAAGCTTACCATTAAGAAAAGCACTCTTTACATCCATCTGTTATATTGTAAACTCCATATAAGCTGCAAAGGCTAGGAAGATTCTAATAGCTTCCAATCTGGCCATTGGTGCAAAAGTTTCATCATAATCAATACCCTTAGATTGATTGTACCCTAGCACCACAAGCCTATCCTTGTTTTTAACTATCATCCCAGCTTCATCCCTCTTTTTCTATAGACCCATTTAGTTCCAACTACTTTTTTCCAGTTGGAGCTTTTACTAGAGTCCACACCTTGCTTCTCTTGATCTGATTTAATTCTTCTTGCATGGATACAACCCAACCATCATCCAGTAGAGCAGCAGCCATGTTATTTGGTTCATCTTTAGAGATAAAGTCAGCGAAAAGGCATTCATTCGCTAAGGCGGTTTCCAGAGATCTCAACTTTCCTCTGGTGGTGACTCCCTCAGAGGGTTCAACAAGAATTTTCACTAGAAGAATATCTTGGTTCCTACTCTATTTGGATTGAGGAGTAGGAGTCTCTGTGGGTTCAGGAGTCACAACAGGTTCAATGAATGTTGTAGGTTCATCACATATTATTTCTTCATCCATAATCTCTTCATCTGAGTGAGAGATTGGTGAGACAAGATCAACATTCTCTTCTATGGGTGGTGGAGTGACAGATTCAGCAATTGCAACCTCTTGAGTGATGTCAGAGATTGAGTGAGGATCAAAAGCATGAACATATGGAAAGTCCTTGTGACATACTTGAGGTGATTCCTTGGGATTTGAGAAATCATCCTTTGGATATGATTTGACCTCATTGAAATCAGTGTCACATTCTTCTGAGTTGGTGTGAGTAATGAAAGCATCTGCTTCATTAAGGGTAACATGAATGGATTCTTCAAGTTCTTGCCTGTGAATATTGAATGATTTGACTTCTGGAGGTAGGAGCGTATCCAAGAAAGAATCCATCATCTGAATTTTCATCAAATTTACCCAGATGATCTCTCTAGTTGTGAATGAAAACAGGGTAACCAAAGACATGGAAGTAGCTTACATCAGGGTCTCTCTTCCTATTCACTTCATAAGCAGTCTTGCCATGTCTCTTCAAAATAATGGATCTATTTTGTGTGTAACATGCTGTGTACACATCTTCACCCCAAAATTGTTTTGGAAGTCTTGATTCGCTGAGCATTGTTCTGGCTGCCTCTACGAGAGTTCTGTTTCTTCTTTCAACGACACCATTTTGTTCAGGGGTCCCTGGGTTTGAAAAGTTCTGTGAGATTCCCTTTTCATCACAAAAGGCTTCCATGGCATGGTCCTTGAATTTAGTGCCATTATCACTTCTGATAGCCATAACTCTGCAGTCATTGAAGTTCTCTATGTCTCTTATGAAAGACATTATTCTTTCAGCTGCATCACTCTTTCTTTTAAGAAAGAATACCCATGTGAATCTAGAGAATTCATCCACAATGACTAGTGTATACTTGTTGTGATTGAGGGATTGTAGTTTTACTGGACCAAATAAGTCCATGTGAAGAAGGTGGAGGCACTTATTTATGGAGAATGATTATTTTGTTTTGAATGAGGCTCTGTGGTGCTTCCTTTTTTTGTAGGTTGAGCAGGGTCTGTCTTTGCTGAAGGTTAAAGAGGGAAGCCCAGCAACTAAATCGTTCTTAGCCAGTTTGTTGATGTTCTTGAAGTTTAGGTGGGAAAGTCTCTTATACCGGAGCCAATTTTCACTATAAGATGCTTTGGTAAAGAGACATGTGTTCTTTCCTTCTGGACATGATGTCATGTCAATAACATACACTGTAAAATCCATGATTTTACCATTATTTTATGTAATGAAGTTTCACCCACTAATCCTAGAACACACACTCATGTGCTATATTTTCTATAAGTTGTGTGTGAACTTGTCCATTATGTACTTATACTTTTACTTTCATACTTGTTGCAATAAGTTATAATGTAAACCTTGTACTTAAAACTAGGGATATCAAGTAGTAAAATGTATAATTAATACTTGAAGTATACATCACTTAACTAAATAAAAGTTGAGAAATCATGCTACACACTATATGTAGCCGTGTATGTATGTTGTATGTACACCATAAACATGTTTTAACCTTCTTGGACTAGCCCATGACCCATACTTCTTATGTGCTATCCCAACATAAGCCCAACCCCAAGGCCCATTACCCCTTTTAGCTAGCTAGACATGGCACATAGACTTGTGTGGAAGGAGAAGAGTTGCCTTGGAAAGGCAAGGGATGACACTTGGCACAATATGTCTTACCAAGGTGAATTATACCTTTTTTCATTCCCTTCATCTCTCTTCTTTAAGCCGAAACACACACATACAACACACACACATTCTCATTTCACATGCATCCAATCTTACTTTCCTTATTTCTCTCTCAAATCATTCGGCATTAAGCCACAAGAATGCATGTTTGTTCATTTATTGTACTAGATCTTTGTCTCATCTTAACTACTAATCATTTAGTAGTATCATCAATATTGGAATCACTAGAACAAGCCCTAGCCGAATCTATAAGGCCACGGCTTGGTTTACATTTAGGGTTTATTCATCAACTAGATTAGATCTTTAATCTCCTTGTTCATCTAGATAATCCTTAGTACTTTTTAGCAAGAAAGGTATACTCCTCATGCTCTTTCATTTCTTCATGCATGCATTATCATACATCTATAAACACAAGTAAATAACTTGTTAAAATCAAGATTTGGTAAAGCCATGGCCATTATAGGTCACGACATATTTATGAAAACCATAGTCATGGTTAAAATTTTTTAATAAAGAAACCTATGGCATGTATACTATATGTTTTAACTTGATTAAAAACCATATGAAACATTTTATGAGTCTAAATGTAGCATGGGTTACAAATCTTGTTTTATGGGATTTTGGTTAACTAATAATCATAGATATCATAAAATAAACTTGTGTAACTTGAAAATCATGAAGACCATGACCTTAAAGGTCATGGCTAAATGAATGATGAACATATGATTTATGTACTAAGTTTTAATGATGGGAAATGTATTATTACATATGAAATGGAATACTAAAAAAAGCACTAAAATGATTTATGTGAACATATTTAGCCGTGGGCTATATATGACCTAGAATGGTTTTAAATGTACATGCATGCTTATATAAACCATAGATCTAATGATAAGAGTTAACCTAAACATGATGAACATAAAACAATCTTATAAAATTTTATGGGAACCTTGGGAGAAAACAATATAGCCGTGGGCTATATGTAGTTTTCTTGGAATAATGGTATCCTTGGGAACATGCATATAACCTAGATAATCATGTTGTATTTTTGTAAATATTTACAAGACTTAAAACTAGCTAAAATGTTCATTTTGGAAACACCAAGATTTAAAATAATAGCTGTGGGATATATATATGTATGTATGGACTTGTGACTTGATTTCTTGAACTGTACATAGCTAGATCTTATTTTGGGGACACTTATAAGTACATGCAACCTTAAAATAAGCTTTGACTCATCTTAATAAGCTATAATTAATTATAGCCGTGCGTTATAAGCTCATATTAGGGCTTATGACTTGCATGCAACCTTGTAACACATCTAGATCTTATTGGGTACATCACAGAAAATAAACTATAAGTTTTATTCTTCTGTTAAGATTTAAAACTAAATATGGATAAGCTAATAATAAGCTTATAAGAAAATCATAGACTAATACTTACATATAATGAAAAGTAGTATTAATGGACTAATTAAGACCATGCAACATTAGTACAAGACTTAATGGACCCAATAAACCCATTTAATAAATCTTAGTGACCTAAAGGACTTAAGTTTATACTTGAACCCATTTAAAATGATTAATGGACTTAAAATGTATTTAAGTCCAATAAATGTGTTAAAGGCCCATTTAACAAGTTAGTAAACTTAAAAATGTATTTAGGCCCACTAATTGGCCCATTAGATGTTTAGCCCATTTAATGAGCCCATATAATGTTTTGAATGTTAAATAAAATTTTTTATAATAAAATGTAACATATAGAAACTTTTGGAGTAAAATGACAATTTATGAAACTTAAGGACTAAAACCGTGACTTATGAACCTTGTTTTGATAAACTAGTAAACACAAGGACTGAAAATGTAATTATCCAAAATTTTAGGGTTTAATAAATACCATACGTGGCATATTAAACCCTAGGGACCATTTTGGGAAGTTTGTAAAAGTTATTTTGTCATTTTAAAACCCTAGGGACCATTTTGGCAATAATCTGAAACTTAAAGAAGCCCTAGGCGCTGTTTTGGTTATTTTATGAAAGTTATAAAACCTAGACTTAAGTAGGGGGACTAAATCTGCCATAAGCCGAGACTTAAACAAGCCCTAGGTACCAAATGTGTAACAATCCGAAAGTTTACTTTGTTTAAAATATGGAGGGACTAGTTTTGCCATGTTCCGAAACTTTAACAAGCCCTAACCCTAATTCTATTTTTTTAAACTTAGTAAAACTTAAACAAACCCTAAACTATAAGAACTTATAATATAAATTCTTAAACTTGTAATTTATAAATTATTTTATAAATGTTACATAATTTATGGGAACTTTTAAGTTATATAAAATATTATATTTTATTTTTCAAAGATAAAATATTTATATTTTTGCTTTATGAAATAAACTTTATAAACAATATGGATATGTATTACTAATACATAAACTCATATAGTTTTAGGAAATAAAAGTATATGAACGTTAAATAAATTGAATACTAATATTTAAGTAGAACACCTTACATTTACTTAATTATGAAACTTAATAGTAAGTTTAAATGAACGATTATAATACATGAAGTGAACGTGAACTAATATTTTAAGTAGGACATTTTATGTCTACTTAAATAAGAAACTTAATTGTAAATTTAATGGTTATTATTAATACATGTATTACGAATACAAACTAATATTAAAAGTTAAACATTTTATGTTTACTTAGAAATGAAACTTATATTGATAAGTTTAAACGAATATTGTTAATACTTGAACTACGGTTATTTAGATAAATGCCATAGCATAAATGAACTGATTAAAAATATGTATAAGCATACACATATGTTCTTTGTACTATCTATTAAGACTGTACTATTTGATTAGGCATAACTTGTGGCGTGAGCATTATTTGGATTTTCGTGTTATACAGCTATTGCCAACTCCCAGGTGAGTTTACAGCCCCATATAAACTATTGATAAACTATTCCTCTATGGGGGAGAAAACATGCAACTATTTTAAAATGGACATAACTGAATTGTATAAACTTGACTATGATTGACTATTATAGAAACTATTAAATTGTTGTAAATCGCCCAAATGTCATAAATTGTTGTAAATCGCCCGAATGTTGTAAACTTTTCCACTATGCCTTGACCGGGACAACAGATGTATACCATGTTGGAACTGGGTTTGGGTGTCTTTTTGTAAGACACTACGTCCTCATCTGTTGAGGACTATGGAAGGTTAAGCTTCAGTTTCGAGTAATAGCAAATGTAATCTAATTTTTAGTAAGAATGCTTTGTGCATTGTTACTTCTATGATTAATGTATGTCCAAACTAATTAATGTTAAAACCTGTAAATTCAACAACTTTATGTTGACCCTCTAAGCATGTTTATCTCAGGGAAATGAAGTTAGAACGAGATATGTGCATGGACTCAAGCATCTATGTGATCTGCATTGTAGGAATCGTTAACGGTTCCATTTGGGAAAAATGAACAATCTTCTTATGACATGTTAAAGACAATTTTTATTTATTTGTTTAATAAACATGTAATCTGATTTGAATAACTCTTTATCTTATGCTCTATGGACTATATGCTATCGATCCACCCTTGTGACATCTCCTTTGATAATTCATCATATTTTGACCCTACCTGGGGTGTCACAGAGAATGGTATCAGAGCATTAGTTATAGAGAACCAGATAAATTTTTAAATAAAATAAAAATAAAGTGATTTTTCTTTTATTTAAAACTGGACTATAATTTTATAAAATCTTTTGGAATTTTTTTTTTGGGACCGTAAGCATAAAGATCTTAGGGCATTATGTGCTATGTGAACTAAGAGTATACTGATTTGATAAGTAGACTGGTTAAATGACTATATATATATAAGTATTAATATATATATAACCTTAAAAACATTACGATAATTGTTTAAAAGGGATATACTTCATGGAACATGTAGCTAGGAATAATATTTTTTTTGTTTGTAAGCATATACTTACTTCAAATTTAAAATAATATTATTTTCAGAGCATCATGACTTCGCCTACTGCACCTCCCACTTTTCTACCAGTAGTAGCACCTACACCAACCACCCGTTCATCTCCACAATCCGTGCAGTGCGGATGGTTATCAGCCCCTGACTCGGAGGATGATCAGAACATCGAAGTTGTGCTTCCTGAGGACCCTTTTTCTGCTCCAGCATCAGTCATACTGGTCTCCACCTCTATGGAGGAGGACTAGGTGTCTCCAGACCTACCATCTTCTACACCTGCATCTTTACCATTAGGCCATTTTCCTGAGTCCGTACCCGGCTCTAATTTTGAGATTGGGGAAGGCTCTAGGGTGGGATGTGCTGACTCTGTCCAGGCCCAGATCGTCGCACTGCCCGCACTCCAGGAGCGGGAGATATCCGACCTCCGCAGCCTATTGACAGCTGGTCAACTAGGCTACACTTCCGTTCATGAGCGCATCGACTCCCTCGCTCATACCATGAGGGGAGAGGTACAGGCAGGCCGAGGCGTCCAGGCCAAGACTGACGAGGCATTGCAGTGGCTTTGGGAGGAGAACTATCGTCTCCACCAGCGTATCTAGACCATTGAGAGTCTCCAACACCAGACCCATGCTGCTCTTCTGCTCCGGAGCAGTCCTTGTCCATTTTCTTCGACCTCTCCACCGTCTGTCATGACAAAGTTACTACAGAGATGACCTATCTTCGTGGGGTCGTCGACAGACTCAGGACTCAGATGCTGACAGCATTCCGCATGCTCAAGGAGGCCAAAGCGACAGTTCGGACTCTATGGAACACCAGGAGAGCACCTGCAGCTTCATCAGCCCCATCAACCCCAACCTCATATAGCCGACCATCTAGGCAGTAGTAGGATAGATGTAATAGGTTTCTTGTACATCATGATCAGCCTAGGGGTTGCACCCTAGCTGACATGGTATAGGACTTTTGTACTTTTATTACTTTTTCAGCTTTTGGCGATGTAATCCTGTACTTATCCTTTCTTTTCTTTGGACATGTAACTTTGGGATGTAATGTTTTAAAGACTGTGTGTATCATTACCTTGGACAAGGCACGACCGGCCTATGACTTAGATTTTGTTATGCTAGATGGATGTTAAATTTCTTATGGAAATAGCATGTAATCACTTTCTTTATTATATTTGTTTTGCAATGTATTATATTATGAGATCTTGACAGGTTATCCAAATTTGTTATGAAATCAGTGCATGGATTTTTCCCGTGCAAATAATATAAAACTGTACTAACGTTTGAACTAATAATCTCATTTGTGTATGATTATAGACAAATGGTGATTACGAGATCAAATCTCAATAATGCAACGACTTCCAATGCTGATAATGCTGAATCCCCAAAAGCTACTCGAAATGTCACTACCGCACAACTCCAGGAAATGATAAGTGAAGGCATCACAACAGCCATGGCAGCCAGAGGAGCTGACCCGAATGCAAACAATGATCCAAACTTCAATGCATGCAGAAACAACACCAAAAAGGGTTGCTCTTACCCCGACTTCTTAAATTGCAAACCCTCATACTACCGAGGAAAAGAAGGAGTTGTTGAATTGATGCAGTGGTTTGAAAGACTAGAGACAGTTTTCCGCATCAGCGGTTGTGCAGACGAGAACATAGTTAAGTTTGCCACATGCACACTACTTGAGAGCGCCCTCACCTGGTGGAACTCTGTGGTCGCTACCCTTGGACATGACACTGCTTACACTCTCACTTGGGCCAACCTCAAAGAGAGGATGACTGAGAAGTACTTTCCTAGAGGAGAAATGAAGAAGTTGGAGATAGAGCTGTGAGATCTAAAGTGTAAGAACAATAATATCCTTTGGTACAACCAAAGATTTCAAGAGTTAAGCTTGATGTGCACCAGAATGTTCCCTCAAAGGAGCGACAAGATTGAGAAGTATGTCAGTGGACTCCCTGACAACATTCATGAAAGTGTGCTAGCTTCACGACCCACTACCGTTGAAGGTGCTATGGAATTTGCGACTGAGCTGATCAACAAACGTGCCCGCAATCTGTCCGAAAGGCAAACGGACAACAAGAGAAAATCAGATGAAAGCTCTCGTAGCCAGCACAAGCAACCTTCCAAAAGGCAAAACGTTGGGCAAGCTGATGACACTACTCCCACAACCCGCACAAAGAACTACTCAGGGTCCAAGCCTAAGTGTTCAAAGTGGAACTATCATCATGTTGCTGGAGGACAATGCCAAGGATGCTACAAGTGCGGCCAATAAGGCCATTTTGCTCGTGAATGTCAAGCAAATGTTCCTACCCCGGGTCGACCCAATAACAATCCCGGAAACAGCAACAAAGGCAAGTCCAATGCTCGTGGGAGCGAAAGTGGGCAGCAGGGAAACCGAAACCCCACAGGTGGAAGCAGTAGTGGACCAAAGAAAGTTGTGGTATGTTACGAGTGTGGAACCCCTGGGCATGTGAGACCTGACTGTCCCAAGTTGGCCAACCAGAAGAAGGACAACAAGGGAACTTCTTCGCAAGTGTACATGGCCGGCAATGCCCAAGCTAATCCAGACTCCAACATCGCCCCTGGTATGTTTTTACTAAACCATTGATATGCATCAGTCTTGTTTGACACATGGGCAGACCAAAGCATTATATTTACTAAATTTAGTAAGGTATTGAAAATCACTCCCCATTAGTTGTATACCCCTATTATGTTGTACAAATGTCGACGAAAAAGTTGTGATGGTTAAGACCATCATTCGAGGTTGTTCCTTAAAACCTTTCCAACCACCCGTTTTACATCAATCAGATTCTAGTAAGTCTTGGTAGCTTTGATGTCGTCAATGTCATGAATTGACTAACAAGTATCATGCAGTTATCCTATGTGATCAAAAATTGGTTCGTGTACCTTGGGGAGATGAAACCTTGATTATACTAGGGGAAGATAATCCCGATATAGTCAACACTAGACTTAGTGTCATTTCTAGCACCAAACAGCCAGGGGATAGTTGGTCAACGGATGCCCCATTTTCCTAACCTATTTCTCCCACCCTAAACCTGAAAGACACATCCAACTCACAATGGGTGTATTTTTGTAGGGTTATATCCACCACTTTAGGCAACCCTAAATCTGAAAGACACATCCAACTCACAATGGGTGTATTTTTGTAGGGTTATATCCGCCACTTTAGGCAACCCTTAACCTGAAAGACACATCCAACTCACAATGGGTGTATTTTTTAGGGTAATATCCACCGCTTAGGCAACCCTAAACCTGAAAGGTATATCCGCCGCTTAGGCAACCCTAAACCTGAAAGGCACATCCAACTCACAATGGGTGTAATTTTGTAGGGATGTGTTCGACATCCCTCGTAAAGAGGTGTTGAATGTCCCGTATTTTGGACATTCCTTTTTCCTCTTCGGGTCCAATTAGTTCGACAATACCATCATCCACCAGACTCTAGGAGACGTAACTTCCTCCCCTTTAGAAGTCAAAATTTGTGCAAATTTTGAGCCTGTAATAGTAAATGCATGACCATTTTTTTGTGGCACCCCGCAAGGCGCGCACTTCTTTATTCTTGGTATCTTCTTTTATTTCCACCATTTGAGGTACTTCATTTCTGCACGCCTCTCGCTCAGCCCCGAGGCGAATGAAGCAGATTCTTTGTAACTTCCTACCCAATCGCCATCAGCAGTAAGCTTAACCTTTCTTCTAAATAGAAGCTTTAGTACTATTAACTAATGTCTGTATCCCACAAGCTTGAGGTATAACAACAAGTCTTTTGCATGAAGCTATTGACATAGGAGGGGTTCTAGTTAAAATATTCTTTTATTTTATTTTACCTTCAACCCCCAATTTTCATCATCGGGTGTGGAGATATAACCTATATCTCACCCGTTAAAAGGATTCAGATATAGTGCATCCCCAGCTTTCCCCGCATATAACACATGCTGGCGTGTTCTCCTCATACCAGAAACCATTTGCAATGGATTTTCCCTCCTAACTAAATCCACAACACCATTGGTCCTCTCCCAGACCCTGGAAGGGTATAACTACGACCCCCGTTGAGAAGCTCGCGTCTATCTATCCATAGCAGTAGTCTCCTTTACTGCTCAATCGGATGTATAGTGCGACCTGGATAAAGATCTCTTTGCATTTCTTTCTATCCATCCATAGCAGCAGTCTCCTTTACTGCTCAATCGGATGTATAGTGCGATCTGGATAAAGATCTCTTTTCATTTCTTTATATCCATCCATAGCAGCAGTCTCCTTTACTGCTCAATCGGATGTATAGTGCGATCCGGATAAATATCTCTTTGCATTGCTTCCTATCAATCCATAGAAGCAGTCTCCTTTACTACTCAATCGGATGTATAGTGCGATCCGGATAAAGATCTCTTTGCATTTCTTTCTATCCATCCATAGCAGCAGTCTCCTTTACTGCTCAATCAGATGTATAGTGCGATCCAGATAAAGATCTCTTTGCATTTCTTTCTATCCATCATAGTAGCAGTCTCTTTTACTGCTCAATCAGATGTATCGTGCGATCCGGATAAAGATCTCTTCGCATTTCTTTCTATCCATCCATAGCAGCAGTCTCCTTTACTGCTCAATCAGATGTATAGTGTGATCCAGATAAAGATCTCTTTGCATTTCTTTCTATCCATCCATAGCAACAGTCTCCTTTACTGCTCAATCGGATGTATAGTATGATCCGGATAAAGATCTCTTTGCATTGCTTCCTATCCATCTATAGCATCAGTCTCCTTTACGACTCAATCAGATGAATAGTGCAACCCAGATAAAGATATCTTTGCGTTATCTTCTGTCCACCCGTAGTAACAGAAGCCTTCATTACTGCTCAATCAGATGTATAAGGGTAACCTAGTTGAAGACCACTTCGCGTTTATGCCACCATCCGTACCTGAGAGAGAGTCTGAAATGAACCATATACATAGAACATCTTTCACATAAAAGATAATTACGTTTTTAGTAGCTTTGAGGACAAAGCTAAAATAACGGGGTGGTGCTGTAAAATCCATGATTTTACCATGATTTTATGTAATGAAGTTTCACCCATTAATCCTAGAACACACACTCATGCTCTATATTTTCTATAAGTTGTGTGTGAACTTGTCCATTATGTACTTATACTTTTACATTCATACTTTTTGTAGTAAGTTATAATGTAAACCTTGTACTTAAAACTAGGGATATCAAGTAGTAAAATGTATAATTAATACTTGAAGTATACATCACTTAACTAAATAAATGTTGAGAAAGTATGTATTTTGTATGTACACCATAAACATGTTTTAATCTAATTGGACTAGCCCATGACCATACTCCTTATGTGCTATCCCAACATACGCCCAAGCCCAAGGCCCATTACCCCTTTTGGCTAGCTAGACACGACACATAGACTTGTGTGGAAGGAGAAGAGTTGCATTAGAAAAGCAAGGGATGACACTAGGCACAATATGTCTTACCAAGGTGAATCATACCTTTTGTCATTCCCTTCCTCTCTCTTCTTTAAGCCGAAACACACACATACAACACACACACATTCTCATTTCACATGCATCCAATCTCACTCTCATTATTTCTCTCTCAAATAATTGGGTATTAAGCCACAAGAATCCAAGTTTGTTCATTTATTCTACTAGATCTTTGTCTCATCTTAACTACTAATCATTTAGTAGTATCATCAATATTGGAATCCTTAGAACAAGCCCTAGCCGAATCTATAAGGCCACGGCTTGGTTTACATTTAGGGTTTCTTCATCAACTAGATTAGATCTTTAATCTCCTTGTTCATCTAGATCATCCTTAGTACTTTTTAGCAAGAAAGGTATACTCCTCATGCTCTTTCATTTCTTCATGCATGCATCATTATACATCTATAAACACAAGTAAATAACTTGTTAAAATCAAGATTTGGTAAAGCCATGGCCATTATAGGTCACAACATATTTATGAACACCATAGTCATGGTTAAAACTTTTTAATAAAGAAACATGTGGCTTGTATACTATATGTTTTAACTTGATTAAAAACCATACGAAACATTTTATGAATCTACATGTAGCATGGGTTACAAATCTTGTTTTATGGGATTTTGGTTAACTAATAATCATAGATCTCATAAAATAAACTTGTGTAACTTGGGAATCATGAAGACCATAACCTTAAAGGTCTCGGCTAAATTGAATGATGAACATATGATTTATGTACTAAGTTTTAGTGATGGGAAATGTATTATTACATATGAAATGTAATACTAAAAAAATCACTATAATGATTTATGTGAACATATTTAGCCGTGGGCTATATATGACCTAGAATGGTTTTAAATGTACATGCATGCTTATAGAAACCATATATCTAATGATAAGAGTTAACCTAAACATGATGAAAATAAAACAAGCTTATAAAATCTTATGGGAACCTTGGGAGAAAACAATATAGTCGTGGGCTATATGTAGTTTTCTTGGAATAATGGTAACCTTGGGAACATGCATGTAACCTAGATAATCATGTTGTATTTTTGTAAATACTTACAAGACTTAAAACTAGCTAAAATGTTCATCTTGGAAACACCAAGATTTAAAATAATAGTTGTGGGCTATATATATGTATGTATGGACTTGTGACTTGATTTCTTGAATTGTACATAGCTAGATCTCATTCTAGAGACACTTATAAGTACATGAAACCTTAAAATAAGCTTTGACTCATCTTAATAAGCTATAATTAATAATAACCGTGAGTTATAAGCTCATATTAGGGCTTATGACTTGCATGCAACCTTGTAACACATCTAGATCTTATTTGGTATATCACATAAAATAAACTATAAGTTTTAATCTTTTGTTAAGATTTAAAACTAAATATGGATAAACTAATAATAAGCTTATAAGAAAATCCTAGACTAATACTTACCTAAAATGTAGTATTAATGGAATAATTAAGCCCATGCAACATTAGTCCAAGACTTAATGGACCCAATAAACCCATTTAATAAATCTTAGTGACCTAATGGACTTAAGTTTATACTTGAACCCATTTAAAATGATTAATGGACTTAAAATGTATTAAGTCCAATAAATGTGTTAAAGGCCCATTTAACAAGTTAGTAAACTTAAAAATGTATTTAGGCCCACTAATAGGCCCATTAGATGTTTAGCCCATTTAATAAGCCCTTATAATGTTTTGAATGTTAAATAAAGTTTTTATAATAAAATGTAACATGTAGAAACTTTTGGAGTAAAATGACAATTTATGAAACTTTAGGACTAAAAACATGACTTTTGAAACTTGTTTTGATAAATTAGTAAACACAAGGACTGAAAATGTATTTATCCTAAAGTCTAGGGTTTAATAAATACCATCCGTGGCATATTAAACCCTAGGGACCATTTTGGGAAGTTTCTAAAAGTTATTATGTCATTTTAAAACCCTAGGGATCATCTTGGCAATAATCTGAAACTTAAAGAAGCCCTAGGGGCTGTTTTGGTTATTTAAGAAAGTTACAAAACCTAGACTTAAATTGGGGGACTAAAACTGGCATAAGCCGAGACTTAAACAAGCCCTAGGTACCAAATGTGTAACAATCCGAAAGTTTACTTTGTTTAAAATATGGAGGGACTAGTTTTGCCATGTTCCGAAACTTTAACAAACCCTAACCATAATTCTATTTTTTAAACTTAGTAAAACTTAAACAAACCCTAAACTATAAGAACTTATAATATAAATTCTTAAACTTGTAATTTATAAATTATTTTATAAATGTTAAATAATTTATGGGAACTTTTAAGTTAGATAAAATATTATATTTTATTTTTCAAAGATAAAATATTTATATTTTTGCTTTATGAAATAAATTGTATAAACAATATGGATATGTATTACTAATACATAAACTCATATACTTTTAGGAAATAAAAGTATACGAGCGTTAAATAAATTGAATACTAATATTTAAGTAGAACATCTTACGTATACTTAATTATGAAACTTAATAGTAAGTTTAAATGAACTATTATAATACATGAATTGTGAACGTGAACTAATATTTGAAGTAGGACATTTTATGTCTACTTAAATAAGAAACTTAATTGTAAATTGAATGGTTATTATTAATACATGTATTACGAATACAAACTGATATTAAAAGTTAAACATTTTATGTTTACTTAGAAATGAAACTTATATAGATAAGTTTAAATGAATGTTGTTAATACTTGAACTACGGTTATTTAGATAAATGGCGTAGCATAAATGAACTGATTAAAAATCTGTATAAGCATACACATATGTTCTTTGTACTATCTATTAAGACTATACTATTTGATTAGGCATAACTTGTGGCGTGAGCATTATTTAGATTTTCGTGTTATACAAATATTGCCAACTCCCAGGTGAGTTTACAGCCCCATATAAACTATTGATAAACTTTTCCTCTACAGGGGAGAAAACATGCAACTATTTTCAAATGGACATAACTGAATTGTATAAACTTGACTATGATTGCCTATTATAGAAACTGTTAAATTGTTGTAAATCGTCCGAATGTTATAAATAGATCTATTAGGGATTGACCATCCCCATCTGGGTGAGTCATACTCACTGTGCCTTGGCCGGGACAACAGATGTATACCATGTTGGAAGTAGGTTTGGGTGTCTTTTTGTAAGACACTACGTCCTCATCTGTTGAGGACTTTGGAAGGTTAAGCTTCAGTTTCGAGTAATAGCAAATGTAATCTAATTTTTAGTAAGAATGCTTTGTGCATTGTTACTTCTATGATTATTTTATGTCCAAACTAATTAATGTTAAAACCTGTAAATTCACCAACTTTATGTTGACCCTCTAAGCATGTTTATCTCAGGGAAATGAAGTTAGAACGAGATATGTGCATGGACTCAAGCATCTATGTGATTTGCATTGTAGGAATCGTCAAGGGTTCCATTTGGGAAAAATGAACAATCTTCTTATGACATGTTAAAGACAATTTTTATTTATTTGTTTAATAAACATGTAATCTGATTTGAATAACTCTTTATCTTATGCTCTATGGACTATATGCTATCGATCCACCCTTGTGACATCTCCGTTGATAATTTTACATATTTTGACCCTACCCAGGGTGTCACATACACATCCCTTCTTATAGGTGCAATTAGAACAACATCATTATTCTGATTGAAGATTGTTCCTTGGGTCTTGGTGAACAGAACTTTGAAACAACATCGTAGAGTTGACTGATGCTGATTAAGTTGTGCTTCATTCCATTGACATAAGCGACCCTTGTGAAGGTTATACCATTGCAATCCACTGAGCCATAACCCTCAGTATCCCCTGAGGAGTCATCTCAAAAGACTACTTCCAGACCAAACTCCTTATATCTATGCAGATATAGTTTAACCCTTGTCATGTGTCTGGAGCACTCACTATCCATATACCAAGCAGATTGCTTCAAGTATGCCTGCATAGATATAACAGATCCAGTTTAGTTTCGATGATGAACCCACTTTCCAGTGGGTCCATGTTGTCGCTGACCAGCGACATTAGGTCTTCTCTGGTTCCTGTCTCCCCGTCTTTGGTTGCAGTCACTGGTTACATGATGCATGCTTCCATAGATGTCACATCTGGAATAATGTTCACACTCATCAGAGTGATGGTCATAGAAACCATAGTACTTGTAGGGAGGATTTGGTCTGTAACCCTGAGAGTTATCTCTAGGTTTAGGTTCAGGTCTCCTAGAGAGCCTGTGTGGAGTTTTTGACCTTAATTGGGTTCTGGTTCTTTGAAGAACAATGGTATCCTCATGCTCTCTAGAGGTGTGTTCAGTGGACTCACATGTCCAACATTTAGGTTTCTTAGTGCAGTCCTCAGAGGAATGACTTTTGAGACCATAATGTTTGCAAGGTCTAAATAAAGCTCGCCCTTTTGAGCTACTTGATCCTTCACCAAGAGAGTTGACAGATGGACTGTTAACTCTAGGATTGATCTGTTCTTTTAAACCCTTTACCTCTTCCATCAGGGTGAGGAGAAGTTTCTTGGTGGGTGAAAGCTCTTCAGGGGGAGGAGTGGGTTTGGCAGAGTCTTTGGCCACAAAAAACTTTTTGTGCGCTTTATCAGCGACTTTGAGATTTGAAGTCCCAGCTGTTTTGGTGGGAGGTTTTGGGCCAAGCAAGGAATCAAATGGGTTAGAACCAACGAGTTTGGGTAATGCTGGTACATCAGATTCCTTGTCAGAGCTTTTCTAATCCACAGAGGTGGAAGACGGAGAAGAGACGTCTGAATGGACAAATTTAACTTTGGGCACATGTATGTGATTTTTGAACCTACCCTTCCCCCTATAGCCTGAACCACATCACCTGGAATGGCTTCAACAACTATTTCCTCCACAGTGGATTATGCCAGGTTCCATTTTTCTATGGTTCTTCTGAGTTCAGCGTTTTCATCAGTTAAAGACTCATTTTCAATGGAAAGTTTGCTTATCTCATTTTGAAGTTGATTGGAATGATTCACAAAAAGTTTGAGATTAGTTAACTCAGATTGACAAGGATTTAACTCAGTTTTAAGACTATGGAACTTTTTTAACATGTTTTTTCTTTGCTCTTCCACAAAGTGAAGGTATGTAGAAAAAAGATAATCTAAGATCGAATCAAGAGGGTTGTTGTTTTCTAGAGAGAGAAACTAGAGGAGAAAGATGAGAGAAATGTGTGTTTATTATGAAATATCAAAATGAGAGTAAAACAACCAACACCCCTTTCCATGGTGGAAAGGGGTTTATATACCCAAGTCCCTAAGTGGACTTGGGCCTCCGGCCCATGAACATGCTCATGGGTCGGGTTAAACATAAACACTAACTAAACAATACTACGAGCATACAACTATATTGTTGTAGTGACCGAGACTTTCTTAATACGAAAAAACGTATTTCCAACAATCTCCCCCAAAGGGAGGTCACTCCAAATTACAAAGTCCTAATCTAGCATGTTAGATCTTCGTTCTTGTGCTCGTAGTCCACTTTTTCTTTTCTTCTTTTCCTTTTACTTAATTCTTGTGAATATGTTGTAATAATCTTTGATCTTTGGCTTGCAACATTTTCTTTTGGCTTTGACTTGTCTTGTAACTTGAGATCATCTTCACGTGCAGTCTTTGCCTTCTTGTGATGTTTTCCTCTCTGTGACTTCATGTCCCACATACCTATCCTTTGTTGAATTCTTGAAAGTTTAGAGTTGATATAGAGGAAGACTTTTAGGTCATACTTTCTTGAATTTTGTTGAATTATTTGATGCAGAGGGAATAAATATGTGAGGATGAATTCATCTGGTACACCGCAACGCCACTGTCTTCAAATGCAGCAACATAATAAAACACGAATAAAATGGCTTTGACATTTTATTCTGATTCGGTAGCATTTTACCTCCTGTCGGTAAAGACCTTTGGAGGATAATAAATATCGTACTTGTGACAGGTAGCTCTAATTAAAGATCTCCATGACAATATTTCGCGGGTATACCCGTTCTCTTTATTTGACCGTCCAAAGCTGACTGCGAACATAAAGAGTGAATCACTTGGATATTCGATATCCTTATGATTGAAGCCGTCAATTCATGAATCCTGGAACAAGTGAATTTCAATTAAGATTTTCTCCATCGTTGCTTTCCAGTTGTCACGAGCTTGATTCAAATAGAATCTTGCTTGTCACCTACCGCAGTGCTGTTTGATGTTGACACTGGAAGGATTTCCACTCTTCACTGTGAACACTAAAGAGTGCCACTCTGAGTGTTCTTGCAAGATCACTTGGATTTTGCGTAGAGGCCCTGGAACAAGTTTAAACTCAATTAAGAGTTAAACCATTGTTGCTTTCCAGTTATCACAAGATTGATTCATAAAGAATCACTCAAATCACCTACCATGAGCTTTTTGATGTTCGCTCAAGAAGGATTTCCGTCTTCATTGTAAATACTTTCGTATTACACGGATGTTCAGGCAAGATCATGAAGATTTTGCGTAGGACTCTTAAGATCTTTCTTACTTTTTACCGTGTGTGAAGAAGCAAGGAATTATGAAAGTGTGTCCAAATGAGATATTTGATGATCTCAAATGGCTCTAGACTCGATCGTGCATTTTGGATTTTAGTGATCGGAGGCTGGAGAGGAGTGCCACCATTTCAATACAAATTTATTCGGAGTGAATAAATCAATAGATAATGCGTTGTCTCCGTGTGATTAAAACAAATATCTTTTAAGAGATATTTGAGTTAGCTGGGATGGGTTGTGCATTGCATCACTGGGTCCATGATGTCTATCTTCAATATCAAGAATCATTAAAAATAATCTCAATAGCATATGTATTGACACGTTTTCTGCCTAAGGTTGTAAGGAGGGCTTCTTTCTTTGCACCCTTTATCTTTACCATTCTTTTTCATTCTTCAACCCCTTCAATGCTTACCAATACGTCATAACTAGCACCTTGTTGTGATTGTTCTAGTGCTAACTTAAGTACTTGGTCGGCATTCAGCTACGTTCACAATATTTCTTCATCTTTCCTAAGGACTACTATTTCTAGCTATGGAATGTCCTTGGGAAGATTCCTCCGGTTCGAGAAGAATGATTCGACTTTAACCTATCCTACCATCCTTATGTCACCACAATCTTCACCGTCGTGAATAGATATGTTTTAGGTAAGTGTATGTCACTATGAAATCCATTTTGATATCCAAATCCATTTTGCTCCCCCTTAACATATGACACGATATTCAAAAACATTTCGCACATGTCGGGATGAGCCAGCACATTAAGTCAAACCATTATTGATCTCAATTTAAATCACATTTTCTCCCCCATATTAAAAATATTAACCCAATCGATGTTTTTAATATCAATTGATTTAATAGCATTTAAAGAAAATTTGGGAAGAAAAATGAAAAACCAATTATCTTCATGATTTTCACAAACTCCCCCTTAAATTAATGAGGGTGTACTTGAAACGTAAATTAATTACCTTTTAAACACAAGTGTAAGGTACTTATCACGTGCAAAGATCATATATGATAATGTATTCACAAGATTAGCAATTTACGAGGTTGGACCTGAATGATGGAGAACATCATATGATAGAATCACATAGTTCTTATTCATGAATGTTGGTCGCCTCGTCATGTCTGAAGTTATATCTTGACATCATGTGTACGATTGAGATCGTTGTCTTGACACCAATATGTGAACTTGGCACTGTCGGCATCAAATATTATGAATACTGGACAATTGCTCCCCCTCAATTGTTGACGCGTGTTCTATTGAAAGAGTTGTAGTCTCCGTTTGAGTTGTCGCATCGTCAAGTATGTAGATATCAATTGTAAATTGCTACGATTGATGGAGATGATAACTTTATAAAAAACAAGATTTCTCTTGTTTTAACAAATAAATGCACTGACACGTACATATATTCGTGTTAGATTGTGTAATTCCGTAAACACAATCCCTTACATGGTTATAAATAAACCATGCCCGAGAACATTAATTCCCGTTGTTGAGTCAAAGCTTCCGGAGAAATGCTTGACTTTAATACGAAAAACGGGTTACTATCGGAAATAATAGCAAGCCATAATTGAGCATGTTTTAAAAACATTTGAACTTCTGCTAGAACTTTATTTACAACCCCGTGTCATTATTGAATGACATTTCTAGTATCGTAAATATTATCGATTCCAGAAGACATGCTCTTTTTATCAAAACGTTTTTGAACACACAATTTTGAAAGATTTAGAAAAAACCTTTTGAGAAATTCTCGAAAAATTGTGTTCAATGTTTTTAAAACCAATTACTTGAGCTTAAGATGTTGAATATCTTACAAAACGAGCTCAAGTCCGAGAAGTTGTAAACTTCCCGTTGTGAGGATAAGTTTATCATCGGCGATAAACTTTCCTTTTAACTGAAGAGCGAGTTCTAAGCTGACATTTACTTAGAAGTCATTTTCATGAGCTTGAAAAGCTTTTGAATGTTTTAACGTAAAGCTCATGACCTAGAAATATGAATTTCCCGTTATAAGGGAATGTTCTCTTATTTAAAAGATATACTTTCCTTTCTGAGCTTAAAACATGGAATGTTTTAATACAAGCTCTGACTGAGAAAAATTAATTTCCCGTTACGAGGATAAGCTATATTTAAAGATAAGCTATCCAAAATATGAAATCCGAGTTACAGTCTGATATTTAACTGTAAGTCATTGTGCATGAGCTTAAAAACTTCGAATGTTTTTAATATTATCTCATGCCCGAGAAAAATTAATTTCTCGTTGTAAGGATAAGTTTATCATCGACGATAAACTTTCCTTTATTTGAGGTCCGGGGCATAATCTGAAATGTGATTATACGCCATCTTACACGAGCTTAAAACCTTTGAATAGTTTCAATGATAGTTCGTGTCCGAGAAAATTTAATTTCTCGTTAATGAGGATACGTTTATCAACGTCGATAAACTTTCCTTTCTTTGAAACGCGGGTTAGAATCTGTCATGTGACTGCAAGCCGTTGTGCATGAGCTTAAAAACTTTGAATGTTTTTAACATAAGCTCATGCCTGAGAAAAATTAATTTCTCGTTGTGAGGGTAAGTTATCGTTGACAAGATAAACTTCCCTTTATTTGAAGTCCGGGTCATTGTCTGACATTTAACAATGAACCAATACACGAGCTTAGAACCTTTTAATGGTCTTAGTGTAAGCTCGTGTCCGAGAAAAATTAATTTCTCGTTTTTGAGGATACGTTTATCATCGGCGATAAAATTTCCTTTATGTGAAGATCGGGTCATCGTCTGACATTTAACGATGAACCGTATACACGAGCTTAAAACCTTTGAATAGTTTTTATGTAAGCTCGTGTCCGAGAAAATTTTATTTCTCGTTTTTAGGATAAGTTTATCATCAGCGATAAACTTTCCTTTATGTGAAGATCGGGTCATCGTCTGTCATTTAATGATGAGCCTTGTACACGAGCTTAAAAACCTGTAATTAGTTCTAATAAAAGCTCGTGTCCGAGAAAATTTAATTTCTCATTTGTGAGTATAAGTTTATCATCGGCGATAAACTTTCCTTTATTTGAAGTACGGGTCATTGTTTGACATTTAACAATGAACCATATACACGAGCTTAAAACCTTTGAATAGTTTAAATGTAAGCTCGTGTCCGATAAAATTTAATTTCTCGTTTTGAGGGTAAGTTATCGTTGCGTAGATAAGCTTCCCTTTCTCTGATGTTCGGGTCACAGACTGTGATTTGACCGTGAGCCATTTACACGAACTTAACTGCAAATCCCCCAAGACACTTGTTTCTCTGATATCAGCTTCTTCAGTAACCAAACTCTGAGAGTGTCCTTAGTTGAAGGTGTACAAAGATCGGACCGGTTTGTTTTTGTTGATCCTTGACTTTGGTACCTGCATTCTCAGTTGAAGTTTGTATGCTTTTATATGGGTTAGCGATATCTATCTTATAACCCTGTGGGGATTCACAGTTTTCTTTTCTTGTGCCAGAGGTGACAGTAGGAGATGATTCACTTTTCTTAGTTGGCAAACGTTTCCTTTTATAGAAAAACTTAAGTTCAGGCTTAAGTGATGTATCATCCTTTTCAATTTCCTCCCTAGTAGTCTTAGTAGAATCGAAGACTATCCTAGTTAAAGGGCACTCGTTTCCTACAAGAGTGAAAGTTCTACCAGTGGGGCGCCAAACTTTACCAATGGGTTTGATTTTAGCTAGCCACTAGGATTTAATTCTAGCATGGGAGTTCATCTCATGAAGGAATTTCTTGACATAAGAGTCATGATTTGCCTTAAAGACACATTTCCTACATGTTGTACAAGTAGCATATTTAATGTCTGAGTAAGATCTAGAATTCCTAGATGATTGATTGATGCTCCTAGAATATGACATGCTATGGTTAGCAGTGTTGGGTAATCTAGAAGGCATCTGACTAGGTTTTAAATTGCTATCTCTTACTTGTGTCTTTTGCTTAGCTTCCCTCATACCAAATTTATGGCAAACGTCATTTGAACTAGTTCTAGACGTGTTCTTTGTATTCTTAGAGAAACTAGAGGCAATCGTGTGATGAGGTCTTGCAAAAGCTGATTTAGTCACATTAAGCCAAGTTGGTGGAGTGACTGTTCTAGAAAGATGAACCATATCAACCTGGGAGGAAAACCGCGGTCTCGAGGTTTGTGGTCGCTCGGATCTAAATGCAGTCGGTTGTCTGACGAACTCATGTGTAGGCGGTTTCTCCAAGATTCATGGTTTTTCAAGCTTAGTGTCCACACTAGTTCCTCTAGTTTTCCTAAATTCGTTTTTCAACGCAGCTATAGCAAAGACCTTTTCCTGTACTTAAGCCTTTAAAGACTCATTCTCTTTGAGTAAGTTATCTTGGGATGCCAATTTAGATTCTAGCAACTTAATTTGTTTCAAAAGATTATCCTTTTCAGCTTTAGAATCTAGAACTTTTTGATCCAATTTTCGTTCAAGAACAACGTTTGACTTTTCAAGTTTTTCAAAATACTTTTCAAATTTATCCGTTTTCTTCGAAAATTCAATTTTGGCATCCTCAAGCTCTTTATATTGTTGAGATAAAATCGTTTCAATCTCTTTAATCTTTGAATCAGAAGTAGTTAATGAAACAGTCATAAGGCAATTATCATGATTGTTAGCATTTTGAACACTTTCTCTCCCATTATGACGCACATCGGATGAATCAGAAGTGGTGTCGCTATCACTCTTTTCCATCCCATGTTTGTCATAATTAGGCCTGAAATGCTCAACATGCGACATTTCATCAACATATACATCATATACAACATTACATTGTACCATGTTTGTAGGCTCTTCGTCATAAACGGGTATGGTGTCCTCATAAGAGATGTCAGTAACATTCCCTGACGTGTTGATGATATCATGTTGAACTGTTGATTCCATGTCCTTGTAATCTTTAGCAGCCTCCAATTCGTCAATCGTATGACCATTTTCCTCTTGCATCGTAGAATCTTGCACTCCATTATCACACGCTTGCTGAAGTCGGGATCTTTCATAAATCGAAGACGAGACAGATGTTAAGATTTTCAATAGTGTACCACGGCAAACTTGAAGCTCGGTATGTGTGTCCGAAAAAATGATTGGCAAATCACTGAACTTTCAGACTTGATGATATTGAATTGGTGGAAAGGCGTGAGTTGTGTCACAAGAGCCTTATATACAAGTGCCAATGCAGAGTGATTAAAGTCTTCATTGTAGAGTTACTCTGCTAATTGGTTCAAGATGATGAACATCGATTACATGAATATATGACGATCTTGACCAAATAGTGTCACAAATTCGCTCCCTCCTTGAAGCCATGAAATGTTCATAAGATGAGACTGAAGTAGTCGAAATGAAGTGATGCCTTTGTCTCTAACTTTGTTTTGCATTGGATACATGTCTCCCTCTTGAAATATTGAATTCAACAATTCTATTTCGTTCGATAATAATCAGGATTGATGATCGATCGAGTTATGAAGTGAAGTAATTTTGTTGTTGTCGATCCCTAGATTATTGTACTCGAGAAACCAAAATAAATAGTCACGTCTTTATGACACGTCACAAACCGTATCAAAATCAAACTCGGCTCATTAGTTGAAATACAAAAACTTAGTCAAAATGATATAACATAGCAAAAGTTATACTAGTATTACGTTGGCAATAGAAAACGTCATAAAAGAATGCCCACTACGTTATAAATAGAACCAAAATCATACAACATTAAACCAAATTCAGTCCAAACTTAGTCAGCCCAACACCAATTTCAGACGTAATACAAATTACAGTTTCAAACTTATTCCAAACTTAGTCCAAACTTAGTAATACACAAACTTTGTCCAACACCATTTCAGACGTAATACAATTTCAGACGTAATACACAAACTTAGTCCACACTAAGTATTAGTTGGGCCCAACGAATTATAAAACCCCAACTGATTCACCAATACCAATTTCAAACTCTAAATAAGTCAAACTGACTACACACGTGGTGTATATCTTTGAAACCTCCGCTTTTTTTTAATGTTCTAGATAAGAAACCCTATTTAAAGCTTTTCCTCACACACAACCTCACACCCACTCTCTTATCTTCCTTTTGTTGGTTCATCCGTCCTAATCTCTCAGCCTCAAAAAAAACTTCGCCCCTTAAATCTTCTAAAAAACGCAGCCGTAAATCCATAAATCTATCTCATCCATCCCAAATAATCCGCCCCATTTTCTCCAACATAGAAGCAAATCTCACTAAGAACAATACTCAATCACATCATAAACCTAATTTCACAGCCTACTTTCACTAGCCGCTATTTAAACGAATCAAACAGCACGAAGAACATTTAAACGAATCAAACAGCAGCTTCAAGATCCTTGAAGGGGTCTCGGGTAGGTCTTTACTTTTTGTTATCTGTTTTTGATTTTGGATTGATGAGAGTTTTGAATAAGACTGATATCTTTTTGTTGTGTCGTGGGTGCGAGTCGAGTTTTTAGATTGTTTGAGCGAGTGTTGGTGTCGCCCGAGTTATGTAGGTAAAGGCTGGTGAGACGAGAGGCTCTGAGTTGTCAGTCGAGTGTTGGGAAGAGTGAGTGGTTTTAGAGTTCGAGTCCAGTCCTGAGAGTGGATCTTAGTTGTTTTTGGTTTGTCAGTTTGGTGTCTTTGTCACGGTTTGAGTTGTTCGAGAGTGTTTATGAACGTTTTGACGAGTCTGTTTGGTGTTTAGTCACGGTTTGTCAGTTTGGTGTTTACCAACTTAATTTGTTTATGAACGGTTTGTGTTGTTTTTGGTTTGTTAGTTTGGGTTTAGTCTGTTGGTTTCGAGAGAGAGAGAGGTCGAGTCTAGGTTCGAATGTTGAGTCTGGGTTAGAGTGTTGAGTCTGGGTTCGAGTGTTGAGTTTGGGTTCAAGTGCTGAGTTTGTTTTGGTTTTGTTTTGTGTGAGTGTTTTGGTCAGTCAAGGTCAAGGCAAGTGTCTTATCCGGAATAAAGCAAAGTCTTATCCGGAATATGGTTTTCCACTTCTTATCCGGAATAAGTGAACCTCGACCTTATCCGGAACCTGTTTCAAACCTTGGTCGAAATACGCAGTTGGTAACCTTGTCCGGAATACCACACTCTTGACCTTATCCGGAATGCATATATTTCCAACCTTAGTCGGAATACAGTAATGCTTATAATTCGGAACACAAATTTGCCACATTTAAGTCTGAATAATCTCAGGAACACATAAGTCGGGATACACTCTTTTTTGGAGGGAAGAAAATAAAGACATAATGCTTATAATTCGGAACACAAATTTGCCACACTTAAGTCTGAATAATCTCAGAAACATAAAAACACAAAAGTCGGGATACATGCCACACTTAAGTCAGAATGGAATACTAAGTCGGAATGGAATACTATTTTTGGAGGGAAAAAATGAATAACTCGGAATATGTAAACAAAACCCAAGTCGGAATATGGAAACAAAACCCAAGTCGGAATATGTAAAAATAGTTCGGAAAGAGATACTTTTTGGAGGGAAGAAAAAAACTAAGTCGGAATCTGTTTTATGAAACAAGTCGGAAAGTAAGTCTCATGTTGGAGGGAAAAAATAAGTTGGAATCCATTTTTCATACCATAAGTTGGGATGCAATGTTATCTTGGAGGGAAAAATTAAGTCGGAATGTGAAAACAGATAATAATTCGGAATATTGGACTATAATATTATTCGGAATGTGTAAAACCTCTTATTCCGAACTATACAAAAAAATTCAAACACTTGTAATTTTTACCCAAAAATCAATCCAAAAATTCCAACGTTTTCGTGTTTTTAATCAAAACAAATATCCAAAATCACTACCACCATTATGTAGATGATTTCTAGATAGATTAAACCATAAAAACACAAAAAAATTTCTTGAATCGAATGATTTTAGATCAAAACCCACAAATCAATGATGAACAAACACAAGAACAACCTAATCAATCATGGCTCTTGATACCAATTTTAGAATAAAGATAATCTAAGATCTAATCAAGAGGGTTGTTGTTTTCTAAAGAGAGAAACTAGAGAGATAAAGAATAGAGAAATGTGTGTTTAATATGAAATATCAAAATGAGAGTAAAACTACCAACACCCCTTTCCATGGTGTAAAGGGGTTTATATACCCAAGTCCCTAAGTGGACTTGGGGATCCGGCCCATGAACATGCTCATGGATCGGGCTAAACATAAAAATTAACTAAACAATACTACGAGCATATAACTATATTGTAGGAGTGACCGAGACTTTCTAAATACGAAAAACGTATTTCCAACAAGGTAAACTAAGGTGTAGTCATTGACATGGTCTCTATCAGGACCTTCAGGCATAGAAAGCAATCTTTGTACCTTTTTCATGGTGATGTGCACCCATTGACCTGATCTAGCTTCGCTCTTTCCAACAACGGGTTCTTCATCAGCGACAGCCATAAAAGCTCTGATAGTAGTGGTTCCTTCATCCTCTGATGTAATAGGTTCATCATCATAGTCAAATGAAGCAGCAATTAGACCTTTTTAGTCTTTTTGTTGTCCTTTTTCTTTGCTCCGTCTTCAGCCTTTTGGTTGAGTTTCATCAGCTCAGCTTTCAATGCTTTGTACTTGACCTTGTAGTCCTTCTTTCCCTCTAAGTCAGAGTGGGAAGTTTGCTTGAAAGGTGATGGAGAGAACTACTTTTTGCTGTTGGATGAAGGAAAGCACGGATAGGAGGTTTTGTTTGACCAACAACCTTTCTGAAGGTGACCAGTTTTTCCACAAGTGTAGCATGACACCTTGGATTTGTCAAATTTGGCTGCTCCAACTCTACCAGATCTCTTGTAGTATCTATTTTGGTCAGCTAGAAGAGCCCTGTCATGAAACTCAGCATGCAATTCATCAAGAAATTCTTGACTGCTTCTGGTGTCCTCTTCTATGTCAGAATCACTGTCCTGAAAAGAATGGTTAGCAACAAGAGCTTTTGAACTAGTGATATTGGTGGTAAACCTATCAGTCTCTGATTTGTAGATGGAGTCAATTAACCATTCTTCATAATTATATCTACCAAACAGCTGGGCCAGAGTATCATTCTTGATAGCATTATTTGCTCTTAAGGTCTGGTTTAGGCAAAGCCATTTTCTAGGTAAACTATTGACAAATGTAGCATTAACCTCAGCATTAGGTAGAACAACTCCATTGTTTCCCAAATCATTCAACAAAATCTTAAGCCTAGTATAAGTTTGAGCAACAGTTTCTATTTCTAAAGCTTTAAAAGCATTAAACTTGAGCCTAAGGGCTTGGATTTTGGTTTCTTTTGTTTCCTCTGGACCTTCATACCCTAGAACTAATTCAGTCCACATCTCTTTAGCAGAGTTGCATTTGATTATGGACTTCATAATGTTCTTGGGTAGGCAAGAGACTATGATACTTTTAAGTCTCTTGTCCTGGTTAGCCAGACGTCTATCTGCTGGAGACCATTGCTTAACAGGCTTCTTAATGGGTCTCTCAGGGGTAGAGGAAACGACCAGTGGTACATAAGGACCATTTTCTAAGATTTCTATCAAGAAGGGTTCTAAGCCATCTAAATATATAAGAAATTCACTCTTCCAACTTGAGAAATCATCTTCATCAAACGCTAGAACATTGGACACATGTGACCCCCACGAACATCAAGAAGTTGGGGAAGTTCGTCATCATTATTACCAGTACTTACAACCGGTGTAGGCATGGTAGTAGATGTGGTGGCCGGTGCGTTGGTCGAAGTGTTACCTTGACTAGTTTGACCAAAGGGTGGTGGTATAGGAGGCATAGTTTCAGTCATATTTGGATCTTGATTTTAATAACAAGAACGGTTTATAAAAATATTTATAAATCAAACCACTCTAATACCAATTGAAAGTCCCATAATATAAAAACTGTCGAAACTATAACTCGTATAAAACAAAAATACACAACGAAATACTTTCCAAACGCGTAATGCTTTATTAACTATTATAAACAACGTATTACAAAGTGCTATGAATACACGCGTTGTATAACAATAAGAAATGAACCCTAGAACGAGTAAACTTGATTTGAGTCTCAAGTTTACAAGAGAACCTTTGAGTCCCTGGTAAACAGCTGAGGACTCAGAGGTTCCAAAAGGAGAAAGAAATTAGATATTTTATCCAAGCACAAGGGTTGATTAACTCTTCTTTCTCACTCTTATTTATAGTGGTACGAGGTTGCTTCCTTAGTGGGAGTAGTTGATACGTGTCATCTTCTGAGTGGAAGAGTACAACGTATTAAATGCATGTCCAAATCGAGACATACCTTTAAACTACATTAGGTTAACTGTTCTGCCAATTGTTCACCTTTTGTCCCACTAGGTTGTAACACCACCAATTTCGTGTCATAGCAGCGGAAGAGTCATTGGGTGTTACTGACATGGTTCAACCTCAATATTATAGAAAACACCTCAAAATGAGTCGTTTTAATAAAACATACATCCATTAATTATTTAAAGGTAAAATAGTTCACACACGGTCCCAAATTGTTTTCAATTTTACATAACATAACAAACAACAGAAGTTTCTTTGAATGGACATAGTTTAGAAAAGCAGGGCAAAACATTTCACAAGTAAGCTACACGAAACCGCCTTCCTTTGAGTGCCTTCTTCATGGACCTGAGATAAAACATGCTATAAAGTCAACAAAAATGCTGAGTGAATCTATAGAGTTTAAATTTTAATAAAGAGAACACAAGTATTCTGAATAAACCTTCAATGGTTGACAATCATGTGGATCAGACATAATCATCGTTGTTATTATATAAGTCTCATTACATTGAACGTTAACATATATTATTTCAGCCCAACACACCTAGCCAAGTGCGTATATTTCTCTTATACAATTGCATCCGATATTTCATTACTAGGGCATCACAACACTACGCGATAGCTAGTCGCGACCGGACTGGGTGTCACCCCGATAGATCTATCCATAGTATTAGCGTTCATTCAATTAACAATTCATGATTCAATGGGTCTTTTAAGGCTTCATGATTCAATGGGTCTTTTAAGGCTAGAAGCAAACATATGTAAATAACTTTCATCTAGCATATAATTGGGTCCTTTGTGTTCTATTTTAAAACAAGCATGTTATCCCCCTCGCGGGTTTTAAAAATCTTTACAAGATAGTATAAAAACGAGGCTATAGACTCACCTTGGTACAATAGTAGTAATAAGACGATCGCCGACGATACGTGATGCCCGTTAAATACGAAGACCGCAACCTACCAAATAAGGCGCGTTCGTTAATAAATGACTCAAGTATAAATAATACTTAAACAATACTAAATTCAAAAATACAAAACCATGACAATCCCAAAAATAATAGTAGTACAAGTGTACTTTTATACTCCTTTACATGTTACTTTATTAGACTATATGATCAAATAAAAATCTGCCGGTACTTACGAAAAGTACAAGCTCATTTACCTTACTTAAACAACTCCGTTTTCGACGAAACTTTGTCACAAACTCACATATAATATGAATAAGAATCAGTTTAAATTTCATTCAAACATATTACTTTTAAGACCTTCTGCCCGACACACCATCGTGTTATAAAACCGGACAGATTTACGCCTTCAACTCGTAAAACCATTTTACATATCTAAACAACTCCATTTATAAAACCGACACTCGGGTTTGAAAATAGAATCATGACCTGAGGTTTAGACTTCAACATCAGTCCTTGAACATTTTTAAAACTCATTCTATAGTCCCCGAGATTCGATCCAAATATCGACAACAATTTTCGGATTGTGCCCATACTCGTCTCCCGGTACACGAATACTAAAATTGGCATAACTTCTCGCTCGTTTGGAGTTAGAAGCTCTATCTTATATCAAATCGAAGCTAACGAAATTCTCTACGACCCTATCTTATTAGTTTAACAAGTTTATTACAGTAAGTAATTCAAAAATCCCCTTTTACCTACTGGTCTAAAATGGTCATCTAAAAATTATACCAAATCACCATTTTGACCCATTTCAACAATTTACATATTCATATTATCATCCTAATATTACCATAACACATCTAACTAACTCCTAACAACCTCAATATCAATATAACAAAAATCAAATATTTAAAACCTTGCATGCAACAACAACCCACTTTAAATATAATAATAACAACATCATTTTTAACCAAAGAAATGGATCAAACACATGTTCTTCACCAAAATCTTGAAAAAAATTAAAGTGTATGCATGTGGGAAATTTTTATAGCAATATGAAGCTTATTTAATTTCTAGAATGGGTCTTTGATTAGAATTGGATGAATCAAAGTAGAAATTGAAGATTTTTGGTGGATTGTGGCTATGGGGTGGACGGCCAAACAAGGAGAAAGAGAGAGGATTTTTAATTTTTTTGTTAAATGAGTTTTTAATTGAAAATAGTTAGTAGAAAATCCTTAAATAGTCCAAAGGTAGGGTAGATTTTGTCATTTAGGCATAGTTTTGGTCCAAAAATGCAATTAAATAGTTTACAAGGTAGAAAATGTAAATTGTAAATTTTGAAAATATTTACGAGGCTCGGGTTTCGTAAAAATACTTTTCGAAAGTTAAAACGCTTCATAAATATGATAATAAAGCTTCGACCCGACTTAAAACGTAATTAAATCGAAAACATCAAAAATATAAAATATCGAGACAATGGATAATAAAAAATAAATTTTTGGGCATCCGTCGGTATCGCGATCACTAATAGTTCTCGTCATTCGTTAAAACGTAAAACACGAGAAATAAAGATTAAATAAAATAAAAATAATTTTTATGATAAATTGAGAATATAATATCGATACCTAACATATTCCTTGTCGGTTTTCATCTAATCGACATTCTTACGCTAGTTTCATGTCATAACCTTCTCGGTTAGTCGATAATTTAAAATTCTCATTAAATAAACACGTAATACGTAATAGTCTAGATTAAAATAACGACCTGAAATTGACGGATTGTCACATTATCCCCGCCAAATTAGGATCTTCGCCCTCGAAGATCAACTTGCGTTCTTGTCCGATCGCTTGTTGAAATCAAAGAGATGAGGGTAATTCTTCCACATTTGGTCTTCTCGTTCCCAAGTATACTCCGGTCCTCTCCGAGAGTTCCATCGAACTTTGACGATAGGAATTCGGCTTTGTTTTAGTTGCTTGACCTCGCGATCCATGATCTCGATTGGTTCTTCAATAAAATGCCACTTTTCATCAACCTTAACTTCGTCCCACGGTATAACGAGTTCTTCGTCGGATAAACACTTCTTCAGATTCGACACATGAAAAGTGTTATGAATCCCATGCAGTTCTTGCGGTAGTTCAAGTTGGTATGCCACGGGTCCTACTCTAGATGTAATCTTGAATGGTCCGATATAACGAGGACTTAACTTCCCACATTTTCCAAATCGTACAACACCTTTCCATGGTGATACCTTTAGCATAACCTTATCTCCCTCACTAAACTCCAATAGTTTTCTTCTCACATCCGCATAACTCTTCTGTCGGCTTCGCGTAGACAACAGCCTATTCTTGATTTGCACAATCATGTCTGTCGTCTCTCTAATCATCTCTGGTCCAGTGAGTTGAGCATCACCAACCTCACTCCAGCTAACGGGCGATCTACATTTTCTCCCATAAAGTGCTTCAAAAGGTACAGCTTTAATACTCGCGTGATAACTGTTATTGTACGAGAATATAGCCAAAGGCAAGTGCTTATCCCAGCTACTTCCAAAGTCAATCACACAAGCACGCAACATATCCTCCAATGTTTGAATAGTTCTTTCGCTTTGCCCATCAGTTTGTGGATGATAGGCTGTGCTCATATCCAAATTGGTTCCTAAAGATTTCTGAAGTGATCTCCAAAATCCAGAAGCAAAACGACTGTCTCTATCGAAATGATTGAAATAGGAACACCATGTTTACACACGATATTCTTCAGATAAAGGTCGGCAAGTTTCTCCAAACCGAACCTCTCGTTGATTGGAATGAAATGAGCGGATTTAGTTAAACGGTCGACAATAACCCAGATTGCATCGAACCCAGACGGTGTCCTTGGGAGTTTTATGATGAAGTCCATCGTAATTCGCTCCCATTTCCAGATTGGAATTTCAGGTTGGACAAGTAATCCTGACGGCTTATGATATTCAGCTTTCACTTTTGCACAAGTTAAGCATTTCGCGACGTATGATGCAATATCATCTTTCATATTCGGCCACAAGTATAACTTTTTCAAGTCTTGGTACATTTTGTCCGATCCAGGATGAATAGAATACTTGGACTTATGAGATTCTAGCATGATCAAGTCTCTTAGTCCACCGAAGAATGGTAACCAAATTCGACCTCTCAAACATTTGATACCATCGGATCGCGTCTCAAACGTTTCACCATCTCCTCTAAATCTTTCGGCTGCAATATTTTCCTTCTTGCACGCTTCAAATTGTGCGTTTCGGATTTGCTCAGGTAAGTTATTATGAACTGTCACCACCAAAGCACGCACTCGAATGGGTTTCTCCCTTTCCTTTCGACTTAACGCGTCAGCTACCACATTCGCCTTTCCCAGATGATAACGAATTTCGAAGTCGTAATCACTCAAAAGTTCAACCCATCGACGTTGCCTCATATTCAGCTCTTTTTGATCCAATATGTATTGTAGGCTTTTGTGATCAGTGAATACTGTACACTTCATACCATACAGATAATGTCTCCAAAGTCTTAGAGCAAAAACCACAGCGTCCAATTCCAAGTCATGGGTAGTGTAGTTCTCCTCATTTTTCCTTAATTGTCTAGAGGCGTATGTGATCACCTTTTCACGTTGCATGAGAACAGCACCGTATCCTTTAAGAGATGCATCACAATAAACAACAAAGTCTTCACTTCCTTCAGGTAACGATAAGATCGGCGCACTACAGAGTTTCATCTTCAGGGTTTTGAAAGCTTCTTCTTCTTCATCGCCCCACCCAAACGGTTTATTCTTCTGAGTCAGCTTAGTTAGTGGTTTCGATATCAAAGAGAATCCTTCAATAAACCTTCGGTAATAACCAGCCAAACCTAAAATTTGTCGCACTTCAGTTGGAGTAGTAGGAGCACTCCAATTCTTAATTGCTTCAATCTTCAGAGGATCAACATGTACCCCACTTTTATCAATCACATGTCCAAGAAATTGTACAGAATTAAGCCAAAAATCGCATTTTGAGAATTTAGCGTACCACTTTTCGTCCTTTAACAAGTTCAAGATAATTCTTAAGTGTTCGGCATGCTCTTCCTTCGGTTCTGATTCGTATTGTGAGATTTACGGTTATCACCTCGGTCATCACTTTCCACTTCAGCCTATCTTTTACTATCTTCAACAACACCATCAGCCTTATCTTGGATAATATGTCCCATCATTTGGTAGGCCATACGAACAGCTTCATCAATATTGGCAGGTTTAGATGAGGTCACATCACCACGGATGTTGGCAGGTAAGCCTCAAATATACTGCTCCACCTTCAGATATTCCGGGGTAACTTTGTTTGGACAAAGTAGAGCAAGTTCATGGAATCGGTTTGTGTATCCATCGATATCAGTACCCCTCAGTCTCAGCTGATACAGTTCCTGTTCTAACCTTTGAATAACACTCCTTGGACAGAATTCCTCGGTCATCTATCTTCTCACTTCAACCCAAGGTGTAGCATAAGCAACATTCATCCCTACAGACGCCATTCTTCCATTCCACCAAGTCAATGCTCGCCCTTGAAGAGTAGCAGAGGCAAACATCGCCTTGTCTCCTTCTCACTTCCACTAAATCGAAACACGGATTCCAATCTTTCAAACCATTGCATTAAACCAACAGCACCTTCAGTACCCTTAAAAGTAGGAGGTTTACATTTCATGAATGAGGTATAAGTACACTTCTTGTTTTCAGGAATCACTGGTCTATCAGCATCACCTGTTCCAGCACCAGCATTGTCTGCTCCAGCATTGCCAGCTCTAGTATTGCCAGCTCCAGTATTGGCAGCTCCAGTATTGCCATCTCCAGTATTGCCAGCTCCAGTATTGCCAGCACCAGTAATGCCAGCTCCAGCATTGCCAGCTTCAGTATTGCCAGCTCCACCAGATCCACCAGCTCCACCGGATCCACCAGCTCCACCGGATCCACCGGCTCCATTATTCATATTTGCCATAAATGCATTCATAGAGACCTCAAATTGATCAGCTACTATAGCACGTAACTGAGTCTCAGTCAATTTTTGTGGCGGCATGATCCTGTTACACAATTCACATTAAAATGAGTATTCATTCAACGCTTGTGATAACAAAACATGAATAACACAGAATAAGAATAGATAGAATAGGAGAGAAACAAGAAAGGATGATAGAACAAAGAATAGAATTTAGACAAGGAACAAAGATTCACGAGGAATGAGTCAAAAGACAGGAATTTCTAGTGTGACAATCAGCGTCGTATATAATTACGTATTAGTATTATAATAATCAAATAATAAACATTTATAAATAAATAAATGTAATCCATTATGCTTTAAGCATAAATAATAATTAAATATTTATAACATATATAATTTTTTCTTATTCTCGTCCATTGGCAACTCGAAGGTTTCACTTGCAGATGTTATAGTTAAAAGATTTCAAAAATTTATTTTTTGGAAAATCTTTTCGTTCTCTATAACTTGAGCTCTGATGCCAATCTGTAACACCCCCAATTTCGTGTCATAGCAGCGGAAGAGTCACTGGGTGTTACTGACATGGTTCAACCTCAGTATCATAGAAAACGCCTCAAAATGAGTCGTTTTAATAAAACATACATCCATTCATTATTTAAAGGTAAGATAGTTCACACACAGTCCCAAATTGTTTTCAAGTTTACATAACATAACAAACAACAGAAGTTTCTTATAATGGACATAGTTTAGAAAAGCATGCCAAAACATTTCACAAGCAAGCTACACGAAACCGCCTTCCTTTGAGTGCCTTCTTCATGGACCTGAGATAAAACATGCTATAAAGTCAACAAAAATGCTGAGTGAATCTATAGAGTTTAAATTAAAATAAAGAGAACACAAGTATTCTGAATAAACCTTCAATGGTTGACAATCATGTGAATCAGACATAATCATCGTTGTTATTACATAAGTGTCATGACATTGAACGTTAACATATATTATTTCAGCCCAACACACCTAGCCAAGTGCATATATTTCTCTTATACAATTGCATCCGATGTTTCATTACTAGTGCATCACAACACTACGCGATAGCTAGTCGCGACCGGACTGGGCGTTACCCCGATAGATCTATCCATAGTATTAGCGTTCATTTTATTAACAATTCATGATTCAATGGGTCTTTTAAGGCTAGAAGCAAACATATGTAAATAACTTTCATCTAGCATACAATCGGGTCCTTTGTGTTCTATTTTAAAACAAGCATGTTATCCCCCTCGCGGGTTTTAAAAAGCTTTACAATATAGTATAAAAGCGAGGCTATAGACTCACCTTGGTACAATAGTAGTAATATGACGATCGTCGACGATACGTGATGCCCGTTAAATACGAAGACCGCAACCTACCAAATAAGGCGCGTTCGTTAATAAATGACTCAAGTATAAATAATACTTAAACAATACTAAAATCAAAAATACAAAACCACGACAATCCCAAAAATAATAGTAGTACAAGTGTACTTTTATACTCCTTTACATATTACTTTATTAGACTATATGATCAAATAAAAATCTGCCGGTACTTACCAAAAGTACAAGCTCATTTACCTTACTTAAACAACTCCGTTTTCGACGAAACTTGGTCACAAACTCACATATAATATGAATAAGACTCAGTTTAAATTTCATTCAAAAATATTACTTTTAAGACCTTCTGCCCGACACACCTTCGTGTTATAAAACCGGACAGATTTACGCCTTCAACTCGTAAAACCATTTTACATATCTAAACAACTTCATTTATAAAACCGACAGTCGGGTTTGAAAATAGACTCATGACCTGAGGTTTAGACTTCAACAAAAGTCCTTGAACATTTTTAAAACTCATTCTATAGTCCCCGAGATTCGATCCAAATATCGACAACAATTTTCGGATTGTGGCGATACTCGTCTCCCGGTACACGAATACTAAAATTGGAATAACTTCTCGCTCGTTTGGAGCTAGAAGCTCTATCTTATATCAAATCGAAGCTAACGAAATTATCTACGACCCTATCTTATTAGTTTAACAAGGTTATTAGAGTAGGTAATTCAAAAATCCCCTTTTACCTACTGGTCTAAAATGGTCATCTAAAAATTATTCCAAATCACCATTTTGACCCATTTCAACAATTTACATATTAATATTATCATCCTAATATTACCATAACACATCTAACTAACTCCTAACAACCTCACATTCAATCTAACAAAAATCAAATATTTAAAAACCTTGCATGCAACAATAACCCACTTCAAATATAATAATAATAACATCATTTTTAACCAAAGAAATGGATCAAACACATGTTCTTCACCAAAATCTTGAAAAAAAATTAAAGTGTATGCATGTGGGAAATTTTTATACCAATATGAAGCTTATTGAATTTCTAGAATGGATCTTTGATTAGTTTAGGTTCGATCAAGCTTGATCAAAATTTTTGGAATGGTTTTTGGTGCAGAACATGTGTTTGATCCATTTTTTTGGTTAAAAATGATGTTATTATTATTATACTTGAAGTGGGTTGTTGTTGCATGTAAGGATTTTAAATATTTGATTTTTGTTAGATTGAACTTGAGGTTGTTAGGAGTTAGTTATATGTGTTATGGTAATATTAGGATGATAATATGAATTTGTAAATTGTTGAAATGGGTCAAAATGGTGATTTGGTATAATTTTTAGATGACCATTTTAGACTAGTAGGTAAAAGGGGATTTTTGAATTACTTACTGTAATAAACTCGTTAAAATAATTAGATAGGCTCGTAGAGAATTTCGTTAGCTTCGATTTGATATAAGATAGAGTTTCTAGCTCCAAACAAGCGAGAAGTTATGCCAATTTTAGTATTCGTGTACCGGGAGACGAGTATCGGCACAATCCGAAAATTGTTGTCGATATTTGGATCGAATCTCGGGGACTATAGAATGAGTTTTAAAAATGTTCAAGGACTGATGTTGAAGTCTAAACCTCAGGTCATGAGTCTATTTTCAAACCCGAGTGTCGATTTTATGAATGGAGTTGTTTAGATATGTAAAATGGTTTTACGAGTTGAAGGCGTAAATCTGTCCGGTTTTATAACACGAAGGTGTGTCGGGCAGAAGGTCTTAAAAGTAATATTTTTGAATGAAATTTAAACTGAGTCTTATTCATATTATATGTGAGTTTGTGACCAAGTTTCATCGAAAACGGAGTTGTTTAAGTAAGGTAAATGAGCTTGTAGTTTTGGTAAGTACAGGCAAATTTTTATTTGATCATATAGTCTATTAAAGTAACATGTAAAGGAGTATAAAAGTACAATTGTACTACTATTATTTTTGGGATTGTCATGGTTTTGTATTTTTGAGTTTAGTATTGTTTAAGTATTATTTATACTTGAGTCATTTATTAACGAACGCGCCTTATTTGGTAGGTTGCGATCTTCGTATTTAACGGGCATCACGTATCGTCGGCGATCGTCATATTACTACTATTGTACCAAGGTGAGTCTATAGCCTCGCTTTTATACTATCTTGTAAGGATTTTTAAAACCCGCGAGGGGGATAACATGCTTGTTTTAAAATAGAACACAAAGGACCCGATTGTATGCTAGATGAAAGTTATTTACATATGTTTGCTTCTAGCCTTAAAAGACCAATTGAATCATGAATTGTTAATCGAATGAACGTTAATATTATAGATAGATCTATCGGGGTGACGCCCAGTCCGGTCGCGACTAGCTATCGCGTAGTATTGTGATGCACTAGTAATGAAACATCGGATGCAATTGTATAAGAGAAATATACGCACTTGGCTAGGTGTGTTGAGCTGAAATAATATATGTTAACGTTCAATGTCATGAGACTTATGTAATAACAACGATGATTATGTCTGGTCCACATGATTGTCAACCATTGAAGGTTTATTCAGAATACTTGTGTTCTCTTTATTTAAATTTAAACTCTATAGATTCACTCAGCATTTTTGTTGACTTTATAGCATGTTTTATCTTAGGTCCATGTAGAAGGCACTCAAAGGAAGGCGGTTTCGTGTAGCTTGCTTGTGAAATGTTTTGGCCTGCTTTTTTAAACTATGTCCATTCTAAGAAACTTCTGTTGTTTGTTATGTTATGTAAACTTGAAAACAATTTAGGACCGTGTGTGAACTATTTTACCTTTAAATAATGAATGGATGTATGTTTTATTAAAATGACTCATTTTGAGGCATTTTCTATGATATTGAGGTTGAACCATGTCAGTAACACCCAATGACTCTTCCGCTTCTATGACACGAAATTGGGGGTGTTACATAGGTCGTACTAGGCTTTATCTTGAATCTCTTGTTTTGTCCTGCTCAAAACACTTTGTAGATTCTCCCTCCTAAACTATAAAAGGATTAGACAAGCTTTGCTTGTATCAGACTTCTAGAGTTCTTAAGTGATCTTTGAGTATTGTCAACTTAGAGATCCTTAAACACCAGCGCATTCCTTCTACATCCCATCTATTCATAATCGCTGGTAAGTATGACTTCAGATTGTCTTCGACTTCTCTGACGTTGTCTTTGACTTGAATGTTCCTGGTGTGCCAGCTTAGGGGTTGCCTTCCGCTAGTGTGGTCTATGTCGCTGGTCCTCTTAGCGAAGAGTAACACTTAGTCTAATTTAAACAAATCTATACTGGGCCATAGTTAAAACTTTCATTGGCTCAACAGAGGGCAATACACCTTGAGGTCTTTGGTTTAAAAGCATCATGAATTTCTTATTTGTGTCCTCTTTCAATTCCCTAAACCTTTCTTGAGTCCGCCTTTCACTTTCTTGAAGTATTCGTTCATTTTCTTGATATATCCTTTCATTATCTTGGTTCATTTTATGAAGAAGTTCAATAGTGTTATAGTCATTTTCCCCATTTCCTTGAAAACCTTGGTTTTGAAAATATGGATGTTGATTTTGAAAACCTTGATTATTTCCATGAAATTTATTTTGCCCTTGGAAATGTTTTTGACCTCTTGTGTCGGCATTCCCTTAAAAGTTCCCTCTATTAGGCCCTTGGTTTCTATTTTGAACTTGGGGATTGTGACCTTGGTTTTGGGTAGGTTGATAGGGAGGGAAACCATTTGGATCAAGGTAGTTGTTTGATTTGTAAGACAAGTGATTTAGATTGATATTTGGCTTGAAATGTGCCCTCCCATCATCATTGTATGCATAACATTCCCCTTCGTTTTGATTTTTCACTTTGTCACAATTTGAGTATGAGTGAGGTCCTCCACAAATCTCACATTGAAGTTTAATGGCATTAACATTGTTGGTGTAAAGAGTGATTATTTAAAATTCACAAAGTTTTTGAAGAAAATCATTGTTTTGTTTAGTAAGCAAAAACATATCATTTGAATGAGGAGCACTCTGTTGCATAACATGTACCATTTCATCTCTATCCCTATTACTTTGGACCATGGACTTAGTTTCATTGATATCCCATGCAACTTGGGTGGACTTAGAAAGAATGTTTCCTCCCGCGCCCATTGTAGAAAGTAGTGATTTGGTGGACTTGGTCAAAACCGTGGTTAGGGCACTTTCTTAACAACTCCTTAAATTTTTCCCAACCATCACTAAAGGTTTGATCTTTCTTTTGTTGAAAACCTATGATTTGATTCCTCAATGCGGTGGTACGTGATGGTGGAAAGAACTTATTCACAAACTTTTTCTTTATGTCCTACCAAGTGAGAATGCTATTTGAGGGTTGTTAATCAAGCCAAATCCTAGCATTCCCTTCCAAAGAGAAAGGGAATAACATCAATATAATCACCTCTTGGGACACCCCATTATAGTTTATAGTGTTACTCATGGATAAGAATCTCTTAATATGGTCGTGAGGGTCATCCATGGGTCTCCATAAGAAGGGGATGGTGGAAACTATTTGGATGATGCATGTCTTATGTTTGAAGTTATTAGCGGCTATCTCGGGTATGACTATGGCATCCACATTTCCATCCACGTTAGATTGCAGAATCTCGATCAATGGACGTTGATCCACGGATTCGTTTACGTTGTCGAAAGCACGATGCTCGTGATCGGCTTGATGGATAGCTTTGTTCTTATTCTTCCTCTTTGGAGGATGAGGTACACCACTTGGCATGTGTGTACGTGTTCGTGTACGCATACAACTAAACACGAGGAATGGGAGAGGAGCTCTCGGTCGAATTTGAAAGAGAATGGATTATTTCCTTCGAGGTTCCATAGTAAAAACACAAGTAAATATATAGATACTTAGTACTACTTGGGCGGCAAAACCCTCGATTAGCCTTCCTTCTCAAAATACTCACAAGTGAATGGGGGAAACGAGGTGGCGCGTAGCTCTTAAGTACCTGTTTCCTTAGACTTGCATTATATAGCAAGTCGCCTTTCTATTCACCGTATAGTTCGTATTTTTTCGAAGTTGTGCTTATCGAAAGTATTTATCTATTTTTTCCTTTTATTTTCATTGATAGATACACGTATTTGGCACCGTAACCCCACCAAATACGGTTTATTGTCAAGGCACTACTTATGGAAGTAGGTGTGTTAAGATTCGTATCTATGTATACTTAATTACTTATACTAATAATAGAGAAAATATTTTTGTATTTATTTGATTTTTTAAAAAAATATAATATGTACGTAAAAACGATTGAAAACAATATATACAATATATTTTTGTTGTAATATTTTAGGAAAAATATTACTTTTGTATTTTTTTATTTTTTTGGTTCAATTCTTAGGAAAGAATTGATTTTTGTGATTTTTTATTTTTTTATATTTTTGTAGATTTTTGTATTTTTATATTTTTGATTTAACAAAAAGGAACGTTCACAAGTGAACGGATCCCAAAATCCAATATGCAGCTCACTAGTAACCGTCAATCTCCATGAAAAGACCCAGCAGCAGCGCCATTTAATAAGTCATCTCTAGTATCGTTTTTCTCTTAGTCTTATCGAATTGATCAACAATTACAAGCAAGTACTTTATTGTTTTTGGTTATAGTCGTGAGATTTGGAATCTATTTCTATTTATCAAACCAGGTAAAAAGTAAAAATATTATCTACGTAAGAATACGTATTACTCTAAAAACACGTTGCAAGTACAAACAATTAAGCACAAAGTACAAGTAGGTAATGCACAATAAACTAACAAAACTACAAATGTAACTAATTGAATAGGACAAGGTTGAACATGTAACAAACTTAAACAAACTAACCAAATTATAACAACTAACAAACTAGGAGGGTACAAACAGCCAAAACATAAAATGTAACTAATTACCAGAAGATTAGCAACACTAACAAACTTGAAGGACCTACATGGCCAAAATAAGTTTGGAAGAAAAAAACAGGCTTATTGGAAAAATGACCTAGAACTTGAGCTATAAGCCATGAAAAGAGTTCTAGTTTTTTGCAAAATGCTTAAAAGTGAAAATAAGCTAGCCAGCTCTGAGCTTTTTGATTGAAATAAGCTAAAACTACAAAATGATTTTTTTTTAAAAGTTACTTTTAAGAGATAAGCTAATCTACTTAAGCACATGAGCTGTAAACTAGAAAACACAATAATAAGCCTAAATAAGGAAGACATGTGAAATAAATTTACAAAAACATCAACTAAAAAAGCTGGAAATTCGATTTAAGCTAAAATGAGTTTATGTTGACCAAGTGATGAGACTGCTTTTATACATGGTCTCATCGTCCAAATCGGGCTTAAAATGCATAAAATATCATTAAATATACCAAATATATGCTCGTGTTTGTTACTTGTGTATTTTTAGGTACGGATATTAAGGAAATGGCAAAAGATCACAAGAATCATTCAAAAACGAACACGGGAAACGAAGCCGCACAATGAACCGGACCCAAATTTAGATTTTACAAAAATGCCCTTGAAGAATTGAAGATTGGCAACTTTAGTCCCTCAACTTTTGAAGATTAAGACTTTATACCCCTCAAATATTCATAATTATGAATAGGGTCCCTAAAGTTAGAAGATATTACAAGATCAGCCCTTGAAGTATGAAGAAAATGCATAAAATGTCCTTGTTTAAGTTTATAAACAATATGTGCCAAAAATGCCAAAAGCTGAAAGTTGAAATCAAAGGAAAGGGGAGTTTGCCGATTTATTACAACTTGAAGGAAAGAAGAAAGCTTGGGGGCCAATTTTGCCAGACAGCCAAACTCTCACCACCACTCATATCCTTACACGTCATCAATACCCACCCAATAACCCATTAACCCAATTACCCTACCCGTCTAACCCATTCACCCAAACCCAAAACCCAAGTTTATTAATTAAACTAGGTCAAACACCCAGTCAACACCCTTACCTTTTCCCACCAAACAACTTTTTAAATAAAGTTATTACCCAAAATAGATTAAATCAGTCCTTAATCACCATCTTAAACCCTAATTACCCAGGTTCGATTAATCACAAAACAAAGGGTTTTGAGTTGATTCCCTCCAGATGGCTAATTAACACTTTTGTCACCCTAACCCACCTCACAAACCACCACAAGACACACCCATGTGTCTTGTGGGACCCTCCCCTGCTGCGTCACTCTCACCAAAACCCCAAAACCCGACCAAACCAACGACCCACACATACTCCTTTGTCCCCAAGGCTAATTGGACGTCCAAGATCATCCTACACCAGCTGGCACATCACTCTCATATCACATGGCAAAAATTTGACCAAGTTCAAATTCTGAAGACCAAGGGCTTTTTAGGGAATTCAAGGATTAGGGTTAGCATTTGTTTGTAATTCTAGAATGGTCTGTAGTCCAGTATATAAGGATACCTAGCTTTTCATTATGCTTTGTTCCAGTTTTTTTTAGCAAATCCTTGTAATGACTTTTTAAATTAATATAATGTTTGGTATTTTCAAAGAAATTATAATTCCTTTTATCTTATTTTTAAAAGTTTGGTATTGGGTTGCTAGAATCTCTGAGTTCCATCTACATTTGTGTAACACTTGTGTGTTTGAAGTTTGAATTTTCAAAAAGTTTCATATTTGCTCAAATTTCAGAAACTTAAGACTCCAAAGAAGTGAAAGTGGATTTGGAGTTTTAAATTTGTGAATTTGTTCTTGGTTCAAAACCATTCCATTGGTTTAATGTTTTTTCAGTTTGTGAAAAAAGTTTATAAGCTTTCAAAAATCAGAAAGAATTGCATTGTGCTTGTTTTCTTTCTTTCTTTCTTAGCAGGTTTTGGAGATTGTTGTTGTCCAAGGATACGCATAGGCCCAGGCCTATTGGAGGTGGCTAGCAGCCACTGTTGGACCTGGAAGTAGGTCCAACAAGGTACAATCAATTGTCCCATTTTCAAGTTTTCAGAAATTTATTTGTGTTTTATATGATTTTGCATGAAAAGTGTATAAGTGTTGTTAAAGCTGTTGGAAATTTCTTATTTTAAACTTGTATGCATGTTCTAAGCAGTAGGAATCATTTTGGATTTAATTTGAGTTGATTTGCTTTGAAAAGTATCATTTGCAGTTTTCAAGGTGTGTTTGGGATAAGGGATTAGCCAGGTTTTTTGACAAAGATTTGTGTTAATACCTGTTTAAACACACTTGTTTGGTGAATGTTATGTGAAATATGCATTAAGGTTTTAGTTTGGTAGGCGTATGAACAAGTTTGAATGATAAAAATGGCCTAAAATAGCTAAAATCAGTCACTGCCATTTCTCTCCTTGTATTTGATGAAATTTGTGCTTAAATCTGATAAATCTGTTAGAAGTAGGTTTAAGCAGGATTCAGTATAAGTTATATGCTAGCTAGTGTGATTGTGTGCAAGTTGGAAAGATTTGAAACTCATTTTCTGAGCATTTAACTTGATCAAATTTTCATCAGTTAGCATATAGATATATCAGAGACCTTCAGTGTGCATTCTTGCTTGATTTTTGCTTTGTGCTTGTGTTTTTTGTGCATTTTAGTGACTCCTTGTACTCAACAGAGTACAAGGGTGCCTTTTGTCCAATCAAAATCCAACAAATCATCCAAGACAAGCTCCTCTTGTCTAATTTGCACAAGTGAAAACTTCAGCATTTGCTTGGTGTTCTTAAGTTCATATCTGGGCACGTTTTGGAAATTAAAGTGACTTAATCTTGTTGAAAGTGAATTGGATTTGTGTTTTGGAGCTTAAAAAGGTCACAAGTTTGGTTTTTAAAAGTTTAAAAAGAAAAAAAAATAAAAAACAAAAAGGGCGTGGCCAGGACTCGAACCTGCGCCACTCCTTTCACAACACAACACACTCACCACTGCGCCCTTGGGTCTTTTACTGACCAAGGGTGCAAACCATATATACTTAAGGTGATTTTGCAAGTGTGCTTATATTAAAAGCCGTAGCTTATTTGGGCTTTTCCAGCTTATTCAATAAGCTTATTTGTGCAAGCTTATTTTTCTTAGGATTAGATATTCACTAGGGATTTTTCTAGCTAGGTTTTGTATTTTTCTCATTATTTATTTATTTTCTATCATTTTTTAATTAGCCGATTTTCATTAATTAGATAAAAAATAGTTAAAATAGGTTTTAATTTTTAGAAAATTAGTTTTTAGGTTTTAATTTATATTTCTGAGGTTTACATCATAAAAAGTTTTTAAAAAGTCTAATTTTTAATTTTATTTGATTTTAGGGTTTTCTAGCAACTTTAAAATTAAATATAAAATTATTAAAAAGGTTTTAGGAACTTTAATTTGCATTTTTATCTTAGTTATATTATTCTAGGTTTTTGGTAATTTTTTAGAATTTATTTATAAACTTTTTATTTTTTTGATTATTTTAATATTATTTTATTACTAAAAATAGAAAGTTTGTTTTTTCTACTTTTTTTCATTTTTCCTAGATTGTAGACATTTAATTAGGAACTTTGTAACTTTCCAAATCTTTTTAGGACTTCTCATTTAATTTCTAGAATTAATTTAAGTTTTAATTGATTTTTATAGTTTTTAAGTGTTTAAAAATAGATTAATTTGGTTTTAAAATTTTTAAAAATAGTTTTTAGCTTAATTAGGTCATTTTTGAGGTTTACAAACTTGAAAATCTTGTTTAAGGCTTTTTAATAACTAATTGTGATTTTTAGGGCTTTAATTAGCATTAAAAAGTCATTATCTAATTAATTAAAAGGTTTTAGCAAGTTTGGATTTTTTGTAAACTCTTAGAATTTTATTGTGGATTTTTAGTAATTTTTAGGAATTTTTAGGTAAAAATTTTAATTTTTGTAGTTTTACGATTTTACGTTATCGCTTTTTCGTCTTAGTTTAATCCGTTTTCGTAACCGTCTTTCTTTCTCATTTCTCTTTTCTTTTCTTTTCTCCATAAAATCATCAATCAAAATCAATTCAATTTACAACACACTAGCCTCCTTGAGAACGATCGCCATTTGGGTCATAAGTGTTTACGTTTTCCTAAACGTACGCTTAATACTTACCGCTTTTACCTCGTTTTCCTAAACGAGTGTAATTTTACAACAATCATTTTTGGCGCCGCTGCCGGGGAGGCGTGTTGTGTTTTGATTGAACAATTGTTGTTTTTTATATTAGCCATAAATAGTATTTGTATTAGTAGCACTCTACTAATACGTATTATCGTTTTTCGGTTTTTGTGTGAATATTATTACTATATTGTATACGTAGAACAATAAATTCACAAGTACTCCAAATACGTGAGAAATCACAACCTTGACTTGGGAGGTCATTACCCAATCATTGTATTCGAATCTCAAACCAAAGAAAAAGGCAAAAATAGATAAATACTTTCGTGAAGCTTAATCTTGATAATACAAACTATAAGGTGGGTATAAGGCGGTTGTATTTCACGACCTAAAGGAAAAAGGCTCTTAAGTGCTTCGTGCCGCCTCGTTTCCTCCGCTTGCTTGTGCGTATTTGATTTTGAGAGTGAATTGAGGGTTTTGCCGCCCAAAGTATTATTACATATCATATATATTTTCTTGGTTTCTATTGATTAAACCCTCTTGAACGATTTGGTGTTCCACCATCGTTCTAAAGTCATCGAAGGCGTTCACTTCACGTGATCGTTTTAATTCCTTGAGGCTTTTTTAATCGAGTGGTTTGATTAAGGAGGAGATTTGTAGATTTTTGTCTACTTAATACATTCACCAATTTCCAAAAAAGTTAATACCATCAAAAACCACAAAAAATTGAAAAACACAAAATACCAAAAAGAATCTTCTTTGCTCGTCTCCTCGTTGTACGTGACGTTTATGCTCACTCGTAATCAAGCAAAACGTGCACGTAGACGAAAGAACAAAACTCCCACTCCAACTCATTCTAGTGAGGAGTCTCCTATTGACGAACCCATTGTACGAGAAGCACCTACCATGGCGAATCGAACTATGATGGAGTTACTTCAAGCACCCACCGAGGGTTATGGAGAAGCTATTGTGATTCCCGCAATCCTTGCGGAAAATTTTGAGGTGAAAACGGGTTTGTTGTCGATGATCCAAAACAACAAATTCCGTGGTGATGAGAAGGACAATCCTCACAACCATATCCGCCAATTTAATCGTCTTACCGCCACGTGCAAATTCAAGGATGTCTCGAATGATTCGATTAAGATGATGCTTTTTCCGTATTCCTTAGCGGGGCCCGCTAAAATTTGGTTAGAGAAAGAGCAACCCAATTCTATATTGACGTGGAAGGATCTCGTTTCAAAGTTTGTGAACCAATTTTTTCCGCCCTCTAAGACTACGCATTTGAAAAATGAGATTTCTAAATTTTCACAAGAATCAAATGAAAGTTTTTCTACGGCTTGGAATAGGTTTAAGGAGATGTTACATGAATGTCCTCATCACGGTTTTTCCGACTTGCACCAAATAGACACGTTTTACAATGGACTTAACGATCATGAAAGAGATTATTTGAATGCCGCCGCGGGTGGTAATTTTTTGTGTAAAACGGTTGAAGAAGCTTTGGTCATAATTGAGAATAGGTCTAAGGTTTATAGCCCTCGTAACACACCGAGTGTTGCCAAAATGGGCTCATCATTGTCTCGTTCCATTAATGCCTTGCAAGATGAAGCAAATGAGGAGAATCGGTTTTTCGATAGGTTTTCGACTCTTATGTCCCATTGGAAAGCTCAAGAAGCTTCAAATTCTGCTTCGGTTAAAGCGGTTTCTAAGAGTTGTTTGTCGTGTGGTGGAGCTCATGATCTTTCCGAGTGCATTACCGTGGATGGTAACACTTCGAGTGCTTATGTAACCACGGGAACTTATAACCAAATCGGTCAAGGTTCCCGCCAAAATCAAGCTCCACCAAATCAAAATGCTAATAATTATCGAAACAACAACCAAGGTGGAAATTACCAAGGAAATCAAAGGAATTATAACAAGGGTAATTATCAAAGTGGAAATGGGCAAGTTTCAAACCAAAACCAAAACCGTGATTTTCAAACTTCTACTCAAGGTTTTCAAAATGATCACACCAAAAATCTTCAAGGAGAATTTTTGAATTATGCAAAGGCTAATGATGCTAAGTTTGACAACATGCAACGTGAAATGGTTAGCTTAAGATCCGAGTTGAAAAACGAGCTTAAAAACGAACTTGCTAATGAACTTAAAACTCATGCTAATAAAATGGAAGGAAATGTCACACGTCTCCAACAAAATCAACAAAAAATGGAGCAAGGTCAACATGAGATTAAGCAAGAGTTATAAAAAGCGGATGCTAGGCAATCTAAGTTTGAAGACCGTATGGCTAAAATGTTTGAAGCTATCATGTGTAAGCCCTCTTCTTCGGGTGGTCTTCCTAGTGATACCATCGTGAACCCGAAAGGAGAATTGAAGGTTGTTGCTACTCGTAGTGGTAAAACTTTCAAAGAACCCATTTCTTGTCCAAGTACTTCTATGGAGAAGGAAAAAGAGAAAGAACCCGAGGTGGTGGTTGAAAAGGAGCAAATTACAAGCCCACGAAGTACCGCTCAAACCACACCTACGGTTGAACCCACACCAATCATGGAACCCGAGATTCCAAGGCCGATGCCTATGCCTACTATGCCCCAACCCACACCACCTTTACCCTACCCTTCAAGACGAGACAAGGAAAAGGCACAAGAACGAAATAATTATCAATTTGAACTCTTTATGAAAATGTTTCGTGACTTGCATTTTAATATAAGTTTTGCCGACGCCTTAGTCATGATGCCTCGATTTGCCGCGAACTTCAAAAGTATGCTAAACAACAAAGAGAAATTGCAAAAATCGTCTAGTTGTTCATCGGTTTTTCTAAGCCGCATACCTCAAAAAGTCGGTGATCCTGGAAAGTTTTTAATCCCATGTGCCATACAAGACATGGAAGAATGCTACGCCTTGGCCGATCTTGGTGCTAGTATTAATTTGATGCCTCTTGAGATTTTTAAATCGCTCAATCTTCCCAATCTCACTCCTTCAAGAATGTCAATCGAAATGGCTGATCATTCTATGATTCTAGCTTGTGGAGTAGCCGAGGACGTCTTTGTGAAAGTTGGAAAGTTCTACTATCCTGTAGACTTTATTGTTGTTGATATTCCTATCGATCCTAAAGTTCCGTTAATTTTAGGTCGATCTTTTTTGGATACCTCGAGAGCACTTATCGATGTGCATGCAAGAAAAATCACTCTTCGTTTCAATGAGGAAGAACTCGTCATTAATGCAACCCAAAACTCCACACTTTCTCATGTGTATTCTATCACATCTTTGTACAATGTCAATCCCATCAAAAGCATTTGCAAAAGAATTTCAAATAGAGTTTTAGGAGTTGTTGAGAAAAATGAAGTTCCGTCACCTCCGCCGGTGGAGGTTAAGAGTGTTAAGCCTACGATTCTAATCTCGAGTGAATCTTCGGATGATGAATACGTTGATCCCGGTGGGGAGGTTTTCTTTGTTGACAAAAGATTTGAAAACTTACCACCACCCAAACCAAAAAGATTTCAAAATGTGAGAATTTTTAGTGTGACTAACATTGCTTTAGATACACCAAATATTTTTGACATAATTAAATCGGGTTTTCACAAGGAGAGTTTAAAAGATGAAAAAGGGAAATATTTTGAATTTAATTTAAAAGATTTTTCTACAATTCTAACTCCGTCATCACCACGTGTATTGAGTACTACAAGCTCGTCTTCTCCTTTTGACGATGCTTTGTGTGGACTTAGTGTGGGGGAAGCCCCATATGTTCCCTCCCCTTTCTCCACCGAGGACGAGATATTTGATCCTGGAATTGCTTATATAGGGAAATCTCGGTCTTCCACCGATGCAATATATGGAAAATCTTTTCATTTGATTGGTGCGAGTCTACCTCGAGTAGCTCATGTTTTTAGAGACTTACCCATTGTCCCACCCTTCTATTTCTTCTCACCTATTTTCTTGAAACTCTTTGAGTTTTTGTTGACTATCGATGAAGTGGCGTTGATTTGTTTTTCCAATGAAAACGAGAACGCCATCTTCGATCCCGGTATTTTGCACCATCAAAGGACTTAGTCCTTAATACCGGTTGTTTTTGGGCCTTGTTTATCATGTAAGCCCCACCAAAAATTGACCACACCATGATTATCCCTAAATGATCACATTTATGGGGATTCGAGTCGAGCTTTTGACTCGGTTATCAAAAACAAGGTGCCTCGTGGGGGAGACCCATGCTTTTCCATGTACATATTATTGCTTTCTAATTAGTTTAATGTGAGGGGATTTGTGCCCTTCCAACCTTTGTTCCGTGGTTGTTTGTGCATTGTGGTTTTTAAATCATGATCTTCACGATTAGAGCCTCTCGTGTTCATTTTATGGGAGCACTCGATCGTTTGCTTTGGAGGCATTTCTCAATATCCAAATGATATATCCTTTGATGTTCTAACCTTAGGTTTTTAGCACACTTCATAAACGGCTTTAAATTTAATGGTTACACCCTTTTCATGCTAGATTAGGCATTCGACTACGTCTCTAGTATGGGGGTGTTTGCACCCCTAGACTCGAAACATTGAGGACAATGTTTAACTTTAGTATAGGGGGGTGAGTAGATACTTCACCTTGCCAAACCTTCACGCTTTCGAAAGTTCATCGTTTTGTTATCGTTTTTGTTGCAAATAAGGCTAAAAATGGCCAAATTTTAAAATTTTTCTCATGTTTTATAAGTGTTTGAAGACACGAATGTAGATTTTCCGATGGCGAGAATAAGAGTAATTTTTGACTCGACCGTGCGTGTTGAGCACTTAGCTTTGATTCCTTAACTACACATTAGGCTAAGTCTCTTAAATGAGGACGAGAAATGATAGAGTTAATTATAAGTTACTATGCTAAACGTAGAGTACTCGTATTCTTTCAAAAACGCATGTGTTCTCATTGTTTGCTTATTCTCCCATCGCATGTAAATATTTTTTGCTTAATAAATATTGACTTAGCGGTTTAGTTAGGATTGTTGGGTTTCTATTCTTTTCTAGTAGCTTCCGTGTAATTAAATTGGGAAGACATTAAGGTATCGCCAGCGTCACGGTTTTGAAGTATTGGCACCCCAATAATCGAAAGCTTCACCCTATAATAAGATTTCAAGTGCTCACCTAAATCAAGCAAACAATTTGAAGCCCCACAAGGCGAAAAATCTATGCAAAATTGAAAGTGAATCAAGCCTTAATCTTCGAAGCTTTAAAGATCCAAAATTCGCTTTAACGTGAGGATATACGTCTTTGGCTAATAAAACCACCGATGAGGCGGATAATAAAAGGCAAGGCAAGACCGAAGTCATAATAAAAGTTTCATGGCGAAGTTGAATAAAAGATGGAGGTAAACCAAAGATAATAAGGCCCTTCCGTTAGGGGGCGTATAAAAGTCTTGGTAATAAGTCTCATGTTCAAAACCGTTATAAAACCGTGTTTATCGATTCTTCTTGTCAACTTAATTTTTTGACATCGTTGTCTGTTAGGAGGGGTTATTGATTTGATGGTCTTAGTTACACCGTTAGGACTCTATTTTTAGACCTAAATATCTATTATCGCATAAGTCAAACAATGTATCCTCGTGAAACATTCAAGACATCCTAAAATATAAGAGATACAACTTAGGAATAATGGGAGGATAAGTACGTGATTAGGGCATATGAGTAGTGTTAGCATTACTAACTTATAATGACAATGATCTCGTTGCACGCTTGGCATGGAATTGAAGTGAAAATCGAGGACGATGAAATTATTTCTAACGAAGCATTCACGTGTTCTTATTCTATGAACCTAAACGTCCCATTTTGCGATGAAAATCATACATTATGTCTAAAACGCAAGTAGTAGTAGTAGTAACAGTAGTAGTGTAGCTAGTTTATTATTCCAATAAATTAAATAAAATTAAATTTTGGAGATGCTATGATACTTTATTCTAGCAATACGTGAGGGCACGACAATGGTTTAGTATGGGGGAGTGATGAGACTGCTTTTATACATGGTCTCATCGTCCAAATCGGGCTTAAAATGCATAAAATATCATTAAATATACCAAATATATGCTCGTGTTTGTTACTTGTGTATTTTTAGGTACGGATATTGAGGAAATGGCAAAAGATCACAAGAATCATTCAAAAACGAACACGAGAAACGAAGCCGCACAATGAACCGGACCCAATTTTGGATTTTACAAAAATACCCTTGAAGAATTGAAGATTGGCAACTTTAGTCCCTAAACTTTTGAAGATTAACACTTTATACCCCTCAAATATTCATAATTATGAATAGGGTCCCTAAAGTTTGAAGATATTACAAGATCAGCCCTTAAAGTATGAAGAAAATGCATAAAATGTCCTTGTTTAAGTTTATAAACAATATGTGCCAAAAATGCCAAAAGCTGAAAGTTGAAATCAAAGGAAATGGGAGTTTGCTGATTTATTACAACTTGAAGGAAAGAAGAAAGCTTGGGGGCCAATTTTGCCAGACAGCCAAACTCTCACCCCCACTCATATCCTTACACGTCATCAATACCCACCCAATAACCCATTAACCCAATTACCCTACCCGTCCAACCCATTCACCCAAACCCAAAACCCAAGTTTATTAATTAAACTGGGTCAAACACCCAGTCAACACCCTTACCTTTTCCCACCAAACAACTTTTTAAATAAAGTTATTACCCAAAATAGATTAAATCAGTCCTTAATCACCATCTTAAACCCTAATTACCCAGGTTCGATTAATCACAAAACAAAGGGTTTTGAGTTGATTCCCTCCAGATGGCTAATTAACACTTTTGTCACCTTAACCCACCTCACAAACCACCACAAGACACACCCATGTGTCTTGTGGGACCCTCCCCTGCTGCGTCACTCTCACCAAAACCCCAAAACCCGACCAAACCAACGACCCACACATACTCCTTTGTCCCCAAGGCTAATTGGACGTCCAAGATCATCCTACACCAGCTGGCACATCACTCTCATATCACATGGCAAAAATTTGACCAAGTTCAAATTCTGAAGACCAAGGGCTTTTTAGGGAATTCAAGGATTAGGGTTAGCATTTGTTTGTAATTCTAGAATGGTCTGTAGTCCAGTATATAAGGACACCTAGCTTTTCATTATGCTTTGTTCCAGTTTCTTTTAGCAAATCCTTGTAATGCCTTTTTAAATTAATATAAAGTTTGGTATTTTCAAAGAAATTGTAATTCCTTTTATCTTATTTTTAAAAGTTTGGTATTGGGTTGCTAGAATCTCTGAGTTCCATCTACATTTGTGTAACACTTGTGTGTTTGAAGTTTGAATATTCAAAAAGTTTCATATTTGCTCAAATTTCAGAAACTTAAGACTCCAAAGAAGTGAAAGTGGATTTGGAGTTTTAAATTTGTGAATTTGTTCTTGGTTCAAAACCTTTCCATTGGTTTAAAGTTTTTTCAGTTTGTGAAAAAAGTTTATAAGCTTTCAAAAATCAGAAAGAATTGCATTGTGCTTGTTTTCTTTCTTTCTTTCTTAGCAGGTTTTGGAGATTGTTGCTGTCCAAGGATCAGCATAGGCCCGGGCCTATTGGAGGTGGCTAGCAGCCACTGTTGGACCTGGAAGTAGGTCCAACAAGGTACAATCAATTGTCCCATTTTCAAGTTTTCAGAAATTTATTTGTGTTTTATATGATTTTGCATGAAAAGTGTATAAGTGTTGTTAAAGCTGTTGGATATTTCTTATTTTAAGCTTGTATGCATGTTATAAGTAGTAGGAATCATTTTGGATTTAATTTGAGTTGATTTGCTTTGAAAAGTATCATTTCCAGTTTTTAAGGTGTGTTTGGGATAAGGGATTAGCCAGGTTTTTTGACAAAGATTTGTGTTAATACCTGTTTAAACACACTTGTTTGGTGAATGTTATGTGAAATATGCATTAAGGTTTTAGTTTGGTAGGCGTATGAACAAGTTTGAATGATAAAAATGGCCTAAAATAGCCAATATCAGTCACTGCCATTTCTCTACTTGTATTTGATGAAATTTGTGCTTAAATCTGGTAAATCTGTTAGAAGTAGGTTTAAGCAGGATTCAGTATAAGTTATATGCTAGCTAGTGTGATTGTGTGCAAGTTGGAAAGATTTGAAACTCATTTTTTGAGCATTTAACTTGGTCAAATTTTCATCAGTTAGCATATAGATATATCATAGACCTTCAGTGTGCATTCTTGCTTGATTTTTGCTTTGTGCTTGTGTTTTTTGTGCATTCCAGTGACTCCTTGTACTCAACAGAGTACAAGGGTGCCTTTTGTCCAATCAAAATCCAACAAATCATCCAAGACAAGCTCCTCTTGTCTAATTTGCACAAGTGAAAACTTCAGCATTTGCTTGGTGTTCTTAAGTTCATATCTGGGCACGTTTTGGAAATTAAAGTGACTTAATCTTGTTGAAAGTGAATTGGATTTGTGTTTTGGAGCTTAAAAAGGTCACAAGTTTGGTTTTTAAAAGTTTAAAAAGAAAAAAATAAAAAACAAAAAGGACGTGGCCAGGACTCGAACCTGCACCACTCCTTTCACAACACAACACACTCACCACTGCGCCCTTGGGTCTTTTACTGACCAAGGGTGCAAACCATATATACTTAAGGTGATTTTGCAAGTGTGCTTATATTAAAAGCCGTAGCTTATTTGGGCTTTTCCAGCTTATTCAATAAGCTTATTTGTGCAAGCTTATTTTTCCTAGGATTAGATATTCACTAGGGATTTTTCTAGCTAGGTTTTGTATTTTTCTCTTTATTTATTTATTTTCTATCATTTTTTAATTAGCCGATTTTCATTAATTAGATAAAAAATAGTTAAAATAGGTTTTAATTTTTAGAAAAATAGTTTTTAGGTTTTAATTTATATTTCTGAGGTTTACATCACAAAAAGTTTTTAAAAAGTCTAATTTTTTATTTTATTTTATTTTAGGGTTTTCTAGCAACTTTAAAATTAAATATAAAATTATTAAAAAGGTTTTAGGAACTTTAATTTTCATTTTTATCTTAGTTATATTATTCTAGGTTTTTGGTAATTTTTTAGAATTTATTTATAAACTTTTTATTTTTTTGATTATTTTAATATTATTTTATTACTAAAAATAGAAAGTTTGTTTTTTCTACTTTTTTTCATTTTTCCTAGATTGTAGACATTTAATTAGGAACTTTGTAACTTTCCAAATCTTTTTAGGACTTTTCATTTAATTTCTAGAATTAATTTAAGTTTTAATTGATTTTTATAGTTTTTAAGTGTTTAAAAATAGATTAATTTGGTTTTAAAATTTTTAAAAATAGTTTTTAGCTTAATTAGGTCATTTTTAAGGTTTACAAACTTGAAAATCTTGTTTAAGGCTTTTTAATAATTAATTGTGATTTTTAGGGCTTTAATTAGCATTAAAAAGTCATTATCTAATTAATTAAAAGGTTTTAGCAAGTTTGGATTTTTTGTAAACTCTTAGAATTTTATTTTGGATTTTTAGTAATTTTTAGGAATTTTTAGGTAAAAATTTTAATTTTTGTAGTTTTACGGTTTTACGTTATCACTTTTTCGTCTTAGTTTAATCCGTTTTCGTAACCGTCTTTCTTTCTCATTTCTCTTTTCTTTTCTTTTCTTCATAAAATCATCAATCAAAATCAATTCAATTCACAACACATTAGCCTCCTTGAGAACGATCCCCATTTGGGTCATAAGTGTTTACGTTTTCCTAAACGTACGCTTAATACTTACCGCTTTTACCTCGTTTTCCTAAACGAGTGTAATTTTACAACAATCACCAAACGTTGCCTTTTGTGGACCAAATTTTTACCAAAGCTAAAAGCTCTTTTTAACACATGTACAATCCAATTTTGCAATAAAATGACCTAGTTTATGAAGAGGATAAGCCAAAATTGAAAAAGCTTTTTGGCATAACCACTGTTTCTTTATAGAGACTTTTGTAGCTTAAGAACTTTTTTTGTGATAAGCTACAAGAAATCAATTAACTATAGACATAAATTTCATATGTTGGACTTTCCAAATCAGTAAACCACTTGTAAAAACTCGAAGAAATGAGAAGTTATGATTGCTTGGAAATGGTATGTTTAGCTATTACCTTCTGACCCAAAGCAAAACATGGCCATTTGCCTTTTTGACTGAGTGATTTACTTTGTAAATGCAAACTTTGACTTCTGAATTGATGACAATTGAGTTACAAACAACCTCTAACACTTGCTATAACAGAATCACACAATGCAGTATGATCCAAACATCACTTAAGCTAGGAAATGAGGAAATTAGAGAGCAACTATCAATTACACTAAGAGAATTGAGCTACAAACAGATCATATAACTCACAAAGGTCAATTAAGAACATATTAAGGCAAGATCAAACAATTATCAGCTAAGATACTCAATATAGCATGTAGACTTGATTTTTAGAGGAAAAGGTAACTTTAGATCAAAGACCTTCGGGAGAAGCCTCCCTTGATGGAGAAGAGGAGCGTTGAGCTCTCTTAAACAATAATCAACACCATAATCAACCATCTACCATAACCAGAACACCATAATACAACTAATTCTGATCTCTTTTGCACTTTTCTGATTTCTATGAACTAAGGCTAATCAATTGGTACTGGAATGAACTTGATCAACTGTATTGAACTCTAAACTACTCAATAAACTCACTAGGATTCTATTGTAACAGAATCCATGGCAGAAGATAACAGAATGCAGAATTGAAGAACAAAATAGTATTGAACTTTCAAATGTGAATTGTATTAATGGAAGTTAAATTACATGCTTTTAAGTACCAAGTCTAAACTAATTACAAGTAAGTTGTAATTGAAAAGGATTCAGTTACAACTGTGTGAAAGTAAATGGCTAATTCCTAATTACATTACACGAATTGCAAATGAGGGAATGAAGGGGTATTTTTAGGATAATGATAGGTGAGAGGAAGGTTGTTGATGAAGTGAGATTAATATTAGGGTTCATCATGGCCCATAATTAGGGCTTTTGAGTATAATTGGGTTTGGGTTAAATTGATTGGCATGAATGAATTCGTCTCTTCAAAAGGAGTATTTTTGGTGTTGATCACTTCTCATGAAATGCCCTCTATAGACTTCAAAATTCTGGGCATTGTTGAAGATGACACGTGGCATGCTTTGATTTGTTTTTAGAGAGTCACACGGATTAAAGAAGTTGGTAATCCGTGTGAGGCTGAATGCTGGCTTCTGATTGGAGGACACATGTTGGTGGAGCTACCGTTATGATTTTCTGGCAGCTTCCTCTCTCCTCATTTATTAAGCATATGTGTTGATACAAAAGTTGGATGGACCGAGCTTGACTCGAATTAGGCTTAATTCGGGGTCTTGTGGACTCCAGCTCTTGCACCAAGTGAAACTTGTTTTAGGACCCTGCGCACTAAACAGACACCGTTAGGCTTACAGTGGGTTTGTGACCCATGATTAGACTCTGGTGTGAGAGTAAGTAATCGATTTGAGTATATTAGTGTTTAGGTTATTGTGTTTATCGTACCTTTGTGGAACCGTGGGGTTGCTTTTAGACTCGAGAGAGTCCATGCTAGGCTCCCTGTTCTTGCGGCCTAAGGAAGAGATAATGACTCGAAATAGTTTGATCTTCATTATCTAACTAAGGTAAGTTTATATCCCTTTTCCTTAGGCGAATATAACTATAATATAGGTTATATTTTGTCTGATCCTGTCACGCTACGACAAGGACCTGGCTAAGTAATCAGCCTTATGTGCGACAGCAGCTTACCGGGCCTCCTGGGCTGCGCGCGCACATCGCACAAGTACCCAATCCATTCCTGATGGATGCAGGTAGTACCCGTGAGTCGGACTATCCAGCCCGACTAGGGACTATACGTCATCCTGTCCCCCTAGTCTAGTGGTCGCAGGTTCCAACCGCGGCTGCTAGACTATGAATCATCAAGGCCCACTCGCATAAATGACCATCAAAAAGTAAAACCGCACAGTCATGACTTCAAATAAGTATCCACGCCAGACTCCACTATCATATTCCTTCACTAAAAATCAGAAAAAGCATTAACCACGTCAGAAGAAGCAATTAGCAGACACCATAGGATGAACAAAACGTTATAGACACGTGCCACAAGATCCCATACATCTATAAGGTATATAAATGCAGTCTGACAGTTCCTTTCCTTTCCTAAAAATCTTCCCACCATTGTTGAAAATTGTAAGAACTACTATTCGTTACAAAATATACTACCTTCGTCTCTGCTTGAAACACCCACAAGAGTAAAAATGGTAGCCTAACTATTTGATGTGACGTCCCGTATATCCGAACAAGAGCTCTCCTGTTTCATTACTAAGTACCATATTCCTTCAGATCTTCATCTGACTGTGCCAGATCCACAAGCGCATATTGGAAGTTTTCCTGACGGAAAATTGGTATATACACCAGGTTCATTGAGTTTTCCAACAATCGCATACCTCGAAGCCATTTTGTAATAGACATACTAAATTATTATAGTATACACCTTTCCCAGATACATTGTATAGGTGCCGCCAAAATCTCAAATTTTGTGATAAACTCCTTACTCAAAAACGTTGACCCAACCATAAACCTGTTTCGCGCCTTCTATAGACCCACATGGATGAACGGATGGATAACCTTCGCAAAATGCCCTGGTCAACTACAATGCTACTCAGAAAAAATAGATTCCCTGAAGAAGTGGACCGACAAATTCTTCTGGATAGACAAAGTTGTTTTCCCATTTAACCATGATTTCATCACCCCCGAGAATATGATGAAAGATGACCGCCCCATTGCTGGTTCGTATAACGATGCAGACGCACAATTAATTAGTGCTGATCGGATACCGATGCGAGAATACCTAGAGGCGCTGCTTACGCCCTAGGTCTGAGTCATACGTCAACTCTTCCTTCTAACCACCTTCCTCAATACGTTGATGACTTTGACCATGGTAATAAATCCTTATTTCATTTGCTTCCCCTTTTTCTTTTTGTTTGTTTTTTATTATTTTTTTACCGAAAAAGAAAATCATTCCTGCGCACATACTCACGCATCCTTCATATGACTCCAGAATTAACTTATACGCAGCTCGTGAAGCGCAATAGTCCGTGCGCCATGACCATGCGCGCTCAACCCTTCACGCCAGTCTAGCTATCAAATGGATGGCGCATTGGTCAACGTACCGTAGCCCTAGAGTTTCCTTCTCCCACACCTAGTGGGAACGCCAAGAGGCAACCACAGTAAGCGCTACTCCCATCTGAAGTGTACCATGCGATGTAGAGTCTCCATCAGAAGAAATAAGTCAAGGAGATGAAGAAGAACATGGTGTTGCAGAGGATTCGCACACATGCCCATACGCAGAGGTCATACCTATGCCGAGTTACAAAAAATTACCGTGCTCCCTCACGCAGCAAATTCCCAGAAGGGGGAGAACATTGTAAACAAGACCATGTACCAATGCGACATCATGGGGAGCACTCCCAAGGCCACGGGAAAACATACAGCTATCAAGGTATACCTCTACGTCCTTCTTTATTTCGCAAAAAAAAACAATGCGCGCGCCTCTAATATTCGTAGGACATCAAATTTGCAGCTCCCTTGCTTCCACGACCGAGGCGGGTGCCAGAGCTACGAAGTTCATCAGATTCTCTCATCCCTGGCAATGCACCCGCTCGTGCCCTCTAGATAGCGCAGACGCTTGTGGGGACTTCCTTCAACACATAACTCCCCTTGGCCGCGCCCAACGTTTGCACGAAATGTCTAACGAACTACTAATGAGGGAGTTGGACATAATTGCTGCACAAGAAGTAACTTTAGCTGCTTACTTGAAAAGGAAGATATCCCAGCTGTCCCAGCGCTTAGCACAAGCAAACAAAGAGGTCAACCAAGTTATAGAACAAAAAGACCTCAAACTTGTAAGTGCTAAGTTCGAAGTTTCCCGCTTACATGTTATATCTAGTATAAATGTCGAATCCATCCAATATTTAGATGACGAAAAATCCTCGCTCTCTGAGATCCTAGATTGCGAGCGCCTCCTGTGCGTGAAGCAAGAGGACGAAAACCGATGGGCCATGGCTAAACTAGAAGAAGGCATGAGTGTCCTGGCTTTGAATTGCGATAATTTTGTCACCAACTGCCACAAAGACATGGCTAAGAAGTCGGATGTTCTGAAGTATATGAGTACGGATTTTGATGAAGAGCTATATCCACACCTCACCGCAGTGCGAGCCGAGAACCAATGGTTAATAAAACATGGTCTTCCGCTTGTTGCCAAAAGCACATTGAAATTACCCCCTCTTGACAAAGCGGTCAAGGACGTATACGATGCCGCGCTACTGCTTGGATCAAGCCTCGCCATGGAGCGCGCTCTCAAAGAAAATTTATTAAGGGGTCCTTTGGAGGGAAATGATATGTATTCCAAGTATGCGCAGGAGATGTTTGACGTCGGCTTCTACAGATTAGAGAACCTCCAGATGCCCATCATAGACCTTATCGATAAAGATCAGGACCTCCCAATTAGTGTAACCATGACAGGTCTTATGCTTCTGAATGACAGTGCACACCCACAAAAGGAGACCCTAAAACCACAGGCGAGCCGGACCTATCCCAAATACAAGTTCCTGTGTATATTTCTGGCGCATCGATACTTATTCCGCTAGAAGACAAATTAAATCAGCACGTGCGTTGTGTTGCTAAGAAGAATCACACCTCCACCAAAGGTGCCGTCATTGGTCTTGGCCTAGCACATCCTAGCCGGTCTGACGGTGTACCCATGAGTCTTCCTTCCATTGATGTGTACCATACACGCGTGCTGCGATATATGAAAGAGGCATGGGCACAACATTGCGCATAACGGAACCCACGACATCACAGGTTAAAGAGTTCATTGTCAACGAGCGACCTTCTATAGAAGGTGTCTTGCCTCACCATATCTGTTGTTGTATCTTACGCACACTAATCTTTTCAATTAATAATTTGTACAATAATAGCGACCCATATGTTTGTAAGTACATAACGTCCTTCATTATGTTCATGTGTAGTCGTATATATGTTTGTCCAAGTTTCTCCACCCACGCCTAAAATTTGTGAGGGAGAACGCCTGTTAATGAGCGCACCAATTGGAGTGCGACTCTGGACTTATGGGTGAGTCGAAAGGTCATTACGTATGGTCCTGCCACTACTACCATAAGCAATGTCATCGAAAATGACATGTTCGTTAGGCGTGCACACTATGCCTACCGTCATAAAGTATGAGGATTGCTATACTTACCACAACGTCTTGTGAAAAGCTGCCTAACAAAGGATACCTGATCCGGCGCCGCTGGGGGTGCACCCTCTTACGCGACAAGTCTAATTAGTAGGGTAAACTTATTGCTCTTATTTCTCCTACAAACGTTTATTGTACATGTACATCGGAAGGACAAATTTATATTTCAGAAAAGAAAGAATACTTGCATGCATTAAAGAAAAGAAAAAACATCATTTGGGCTACGGAACTAGCTAGTAACCGCAGCGTTTTATTCATATTCTTTGCAAACGTTTTGAAACAAATAAAAAAAGAAAACCTAAAAAACGATTAAAAAGAAAATATACATGGATCCTTATTGGGGGCTATTAGTAGCCAAGAGAATGGTCCATGCCAACTATGCGATATCTCAAGGAGAATCTTGCCCAAAATTTTGGTCGCCCTTCAAGTCACTCCTCGCAGAGCTGGATGCTGACTCCACATAGCTACTTTCACCCATCCTATCCCATGAGAGTCCTTTTTTTGCCATCCGTCACTGTTGCGAGTTCTGCATCGCTGGTAGCGTGCCCAGGCGATCCTGCTGGCGCAAAGCGCGACCGATTGTCCTACCTGCAGGGACGACTGTTCCTTTGCATCGTTGCTGGTGGCTACCCTGGGATGGGAACATTTTCATTGCTCGTTGCGCCATATTTCCTACCGACGTTTCTAGGGAACAGTTAGTACGCCTTATCCTTGGGAGTATTCCACCTCCCTTTCCGCCCCTGTTTATGGGTGGATCTGCAACCATGTTGGAACTCCTCCTTCACTTTGAGTCCGCCTTGCATCTATGACACCGCCCTACTCTTTTAAGAGCATCCTTGTACATAAATGACCAAAAGTACCCTGAGCGAGTAATTTCCTCCACCACTGCTATCGGCCCACAAGGGGGCACGTTCTTCTGTGCGCGACTTCCACCACTGCCTGCACTTGATCTGGTGCTAAGCATTTCAACATCCGATCGTTGTCTGATTGTCTATACAATGCTCCTTTGACAATTTTAAAGTTCCTAGCTCGTATATGTACTTGCCTAGCCTTCCTTCTTCTGCCTGGCAATTTGTTATGCGACAAAAACTCTTTAATAGGTGTCATCCACGTCGGTAGTTCCATGTCCTCGATTAAATTTTTGTGAAAGACGAAATCAACTAGAACAGGGTCAGGAGGCTTGTTCATATCTACAATTTAAAGTCGGTCCATGTCCACCGATATTTCACCCTTCTCTCTTGAAAAGTTTCGGATAACAAACTCTGCGAACTGTGTTGTCATGTCCTGCATCTTTCCCGTGTACTGGATTAGCACTTGTCCTCGTGGTTAGCATGACCCCGCGACCCTACTTACTACCAAATGGTTGCACGCATAGGTCACTAGGCTCTTCATGCCCATTCGGAGCGTCAACTTCAGACATGCTATGAGGGCTTCAAAATCTGCTTCCATGGTAGTTGTGGGGAAGTCAAACAGCACTGTATAGGTGACTTTTATGTCACTCTGATTCGTAAGGATGAACCCTTCATCTGGTCCTCCGTTTCCGGTGAAACTTGTCGAGAAAAGCACCCACAGGAGCCCTGATGGTGATCCCTCGCGTACAAATATACTTGTTGACTGGGATTCATCCGAGATACACCTCCTTCTCTTTGTCTCTGATCTGGACTCCATGCCGCGTTGACTCCTGTCCACAGTCTTCCTTTTGGCGCTGGGGCTAGAAGTGCTACTGCCCCCCTCGAGTGTGTCTATGTTACGGATGGTGACTACTTCGTCTTGTACTGGAAATTTGAACATACCGTGTGTTGTGGAAGGTACTGCGCACAGCGTCTTTAGTGCTGGCTGCCCAATTATCACGTTGTACGATGATTGAGACCACACAACCATGAAGTCTATCCACTCCGTTGTCGAGTGTTCTGCGTTTCCAATGGTCACTTGTGTGCAGAGGTATCCCAGTGGTCGAGTTTTATCACCACTGAACCCTGTGAGGATCTATACTGTCTCTTCTAGCTCCTTCTTATATCCCATGGCAGCCCTACAAAACAATATTCGTTTAATATGTTCGCTGCAGACCTCTATCGACACACATGCCTTCTGTACTGTGGTCGCCAAGGGCTATGTCAATTATCAGCGACCCGACTCTTTAGTCTATAATTGAAAGAATAGGGAATGCTATTTCTTTATCGTTCGAAAATTCCGCGACCACCCTTCTTTGCATGAAAGGTTTTTCCCTCTCTACGTACATGGTTATAGGTTTATCCTTCTGATTTTTCACTTCGACCTTCTTCGCGTCCGCGTTCTTTCTCCAATCTCTTATCAGGTGGTTCAGCTTCCCTCCTTTTACCAGGCTTTCAATGTGCCTTTTCAACTGAATATAATCATCAGTAGCATGCCCTTTATCATCATAATGCTTGCAATGCTTTGTGTTATCCCGTTTATCTACTGGTCCCAACATTGGGCTAGTCTTTGGAAAATTTGCTCCTTCTGATAGAAATATCTCTTTGGAGGTTTTTTGCAGCGGGGTGAACTTGCTATTGTTGTTGTTACGCCCTTGCTTTGCCGCTCCTTAGAAGTCCAACGTGCGACTGATATTTTACCCATATGATTGTTTCTTGGGCCTGTCTTGGTACCTTTATCCCGACGCCATCTGTCGGCTATCTGCTGTTGCGGTTTCTCCTTGAATAAATGCTCGGACCTTTTTCATTACCCCGTCAAATGTTGTCGGGGTTCTGTCGTTCAACTTTTTTAATAGGTCCGAATTTGTGATGCCTGCGAGGAATCCCGAAATCTTTAGAATTTCCGGCAATCCTTAATCTGGTTGCATCAGATTTAAAGCGTTCCATGAAGTCCTCTAATCTCTCGTTATTCCTCTTCTTCACTCTCGTAAGTGAAACCGGGCTCTTGTCATACTTCTTTTGCTACACATAGTTCCTTCGGAACGCTCTTCGAAGTTCTTCAAACCCATGAATGCTCCTTCACGGGAGACGGCCAAGCCATGTCCGAGCGTTCCCGATAAGCGTCGAATTGAACATATGACACCACATGGCTTCTGGCCATTGCTCTATCCCTGCCTGGGATTCAAACACTTTTAGGTGATCATCCGGATCCATCGTACCATCGTAAGTCATGACATTGGACGTCATACGTCTTTTTTTGTTATCCCTGAAACTAGTTATGCGTTCTGAAAACACGCTTCCTTTCTCCCGACGCCATGGCAAGGTCCATTGATCTTCAACTTGTATCATTGGTCTTTTGGTGCCCTACGGTGTTTTCTGTCGTAATCAGAGGAGTCAGAGTCCTCTATGGATGAAGGAGAGACCCTTTTATGGCGGAGGTGGCGATCACTATGATTAGAGTCCAAGGAACCTTAGCTTAAATAATCCCTCTTGTGCCTGCTTTCAGTGCTCTTACTCCTTTCCAGAACTAGCAAATCCTGAGAGTCACTTCCTTCTAAGGGGCCTAGCCGTTTAAGGGCACTTTGTCTACTAGTAGGGTTAGGCCCTAGTCTGTCCTTCACGCTTGTGCACTGGTGGTCATTGACTGGTGTCATGAAAACATCCTCTTCTCTTGAGTCCCGGGAGCTGTCTGAGGACGATGCGTCTTCATTGAGAGGCGCATCCAAAGGGGATGCTGGGATCTCAGTCGCTCTTTGCTTCCTTTTCTTCTCCTTTCTAGCTTCCTTACCAGATCTTGAGCCTCCCTTAGACTTGAATTCTTTATCAAAGTCTTAACTGATCCGAAGATCTCTTGCTGGATTCTGCCTCATTTGCGCCCTCATGAGTGGGATTAACGCCTCATAGTTTTCTTCGACGTAGTCGCTCATACTTTGCTTCGCCGAGGGCGGAATTTCTGTTTCCACCTGCGGATGTATCACAGCCCTTGCGTCCAGGGTCTCCTTGCGGCCTTTATTAGGGATCTCCTGAGAGGACGATGTGGTTCCGACCGCTTGTGGAGTCCGAGTGACCAGCGGAGAGAAAGATACTTGCAGTCCTTTCCCCCACGACTTGAGTTATTGGGTTCAAGTTTAACACCCCCAAATTTACACGCAGCGGAATACATCTTTGGGTGCTAAACAATGATACTACAACACATATTATATAAAGAACGACTCGAAAAGAGACGTTTTAGATTTATCGTTCCCAAAACATTCATCGGAGTAGCGTAGTCCCAAGTAATCATTACCAAAAGATAAGTTAAAACAACATATTATTTTGTTTTAAAAATGGAACGATAAATAAATCAAAGAGTTTGAACAACAAAAGCAGTGCACAACTTCATTCCCCGTGACCTCCAAGCTTCCACTTCTTGATTACCTGAAATACATGTGAGTAAAACAATCAGCAAAAATGCTGAGTGAATCTATAGGTTTATGTAATCAATTTGAACACAAGCAAAGATTATAAGTTTGTGGCATGCTTATAAGCATCAAATAATAATTTGCATCAACAATGATAATTGTATATAGCATAAATTGCAATAAGCTCATGGAACCGAGCCCTTAGACACTCCCATATCAGTCTAATAAGATGAGAGATTTATTAATTTTTGGTTACCTCCAGATTATTGGTACATTGCCGTATACCTGACTTCTCAATACAATATGTTCAAACAGTGTGGAGGTCGGGCCTAAGCTTCTGTGACAAGTCCACACAAACTGAACCGGGGTGGCTTCCCACATAGATCTATTAATTGTACTAGCGGCTAGCCCATCATAAGCTAGTTAACGGTCCATAATTGAGGCTTTAACAAAGGCAATCACTTAATGCAATTTAAAGGCAACCACGGGTCCATTCATAGAGGGACAAAGCATACCATAAAAATCTTGTGTTCTAAGTTTATAAAATATGTATTCCCCCTCGCGGGTTTTTAAAATCATATAATTGCGCAAACGAGGCTATAGACTCACCTTAGCCAATAGTGGTAATGAGACGATCGCCGACGATAGTAGATGCCCGATAATCACGATAACCGCAACCTAGCAAATAAGGTGCGTATTTAAATAATAATAGACTCGAGAAATAAATGATACTTAATAAAATCAACTCGAACTCATAAAACCACAATATACTCGAGAGTAAACGATATAAATAACTTCACTATACTTTACTACCAATTTACTTTACCATTTTATACTTTTAACAAAATCTGCCGGTACATACTACATGTACTAGCTTATTTACCCCTTTTAAACTTGTCAACCGTTTATGAAACGACTCGATAAACTAACTTACTATATATAGAAAGTCCTCCTAGAAGTTTATCAAATGAAATTACTTTTAAAGTCCTTTACTCGACTCATTTCAACCCACAAAATCCGGACACATTTGCGCTAATTTTTCATACGACCGTTTTAACTTATTTAAACGACTCCGTTTACAAAACCGACACTCGGGTTTTAAAGTAAACTCAACGTAATAAATAAATACCTCATTATCAGTAGGTTACACATTTTAAAACTTTCATTTAGAGTCCCCGGGATTCGATCCAAATATCGACAACAACTATATGTAGTGTCAATACTCGTCTCCCGGTACACGATTATTCAAAACATCATAACTTCGCGCTCGTTTTGAGCTAGAAGCTCTACCTTATATCAAATCGAAGCTAAGAAAATTATCTACAACCCTAGGCTATAAGTTAAGTCATTTTCAAAACATAAAAATTAGGATTTCTCAGTTTACTTACTGCTATAAAACGGGTACCAAAATCTTGTACAAAATCAACTTTTTGACCAAAACCAACCATAGAAATGGTCATTCCTATACTCTAATATCATCATACATCCATCATAACATCAAAATCAAAATAAAAATAAAAATATTTAGATCAAAATAAAGTTTTTAACAAGATTTCTAGCAAGAACCCCCATGGATCATGCTAAAAACACCATGCATAACCATGGCTTCCACCTACCAACATCATAAAAATAAAAAGTGCTTGCATGTGTAAAATTTTTATACCTTTGTGATCCTTGATCAAAAATAGAGATGGGTCTATGCTTGGTTTAGCTAGATTCAAACCTCAAACTTGAGATAATTGGAAAAATGTATGGATTTGGGTGGGGTGGGTTGAGTTTCGGCAAAATGGAGAAGAAAGGAGAGAGAGAGAAAAATTTTTGGAAGTGAAAAAGTGTGTGTGCGTGTGTGTTTATTTTTAAATTTTATTTAGTTAGTGGGGTGAGGACTTATGTGCAATTTGGGCATAAGTTTGGCTTAAAATGCAATTAATTAGCAAAAAGGTGGGAAATTGTCACTAGTAAAATTTTGAAAATATTTACGGGACTCGGGTTTCGTAAAAATATTTAAAAGTTTAAACGCACACGAAAAATAATAATATAACGACTCGACACGTAATTAAAATGATATCGTCAAAAATATTAAATATCGAAACGATCGATAATGAAATATAAAATAGTGGGCATCCGTCGGTATCGCGATCACTAGTAGTCCTCGTTGCTCGTCAAAATATTAAAATATAATATTTAATATTGGTTTCAACTTAAATCGTTAAACATCATAATATTTAACGTTATAAAATACTTCAAAATAATTGAAAATAGAATTAAATTATGACCTTGTTTTTACGGGTTTTACATCCTCACCACCTTAAGGGAGCGACGTCCCGGTGCTCAACTCGCCTCATACACGAGTTGTTCACTACCCGGAAGGATGAGGGCATTCATTAGAAAGAAGTCCTTACGTTCCCACGTGAATCTCGATCCACGATCTCCACTGGTTCTTTTACAAAACGCAACTTGTCGACAAGTTGTATCTCACCAAAAAGAAATAAATAAATCCTTATCTACCAGTCACCCGTCAAGCTCGACACATCAAAATTTTATGAATCACACGAAGCTCATTCGACGACAAGAATAGATGACAGGATTTTCGGTTAAGTCCATTTAAAAGGAAGGTTGTAATTTAAAGGATAGTCACTGGCCGGATGGTCATTGACACACATCAAAAAGAATTAACAAGAAAAACATCCTCGTCATCAGAGGGTGCTCACACGCGGGTCCCTACTCAAAAGATAATACAAAGACACCATCTCACTTTCGCCAATGCGCATTCAAAAACTCAATGAACATCGTCGTTGAAAGTCAAAAAGATATTACATAATAGTGCTCTACATGATCGGACGTCATCGGACGATGCCGCCTCATGTTATCACAACTTACGATCATTTGACTAGATCACACACCATATAAGTATATAGAAGAAAATGTCGAACATAAACATCGATTATAGATCTCCATCGTTAATCATCGAGAAAACCTTGAACGAACCCTTGATAATAACTACTTGATCTCAAGAGTCTTTCCACTTGCGGTGTCGGCTTCAACATACTCCTCGAGGTCGTGACGAATTTACTAACTCCATTCATTAAGAGATTAGGTCCTCAATCATTCCACAAGTACACACATAAATCCTGGTGACACTTATCGCTTCTTCTTATACACTGCTTCCCGAGATTCATTTTAAACTCAGAATAAAATAGTGATCTTCAATACGAGGAACAAAACGAGATAAAAATGAATTCAATAAACGCATAAACGGACAAGATATGGTAAAATGATTTAAGGTTGACGATCGACGAGGAATCTCGACTCACGTAACCGTAAAACATAATAATTCACAATACTAGAAAAAAAAATGAGAGCGATGAAAGAATTATATATTAACATTAAAGTAACATTTGTCACAATTATCCATCCCGGATTTGGTATTACCTTAAGACTCAATTGAGGTACTTTCTTGATAAAGATGATATATTAAAAATAGAAGTTGAATAGCTTCATAATTTATTTTTGGTTGTCTTAAGAAACTTTGAAACAATGACATGAATTTATTAATTAAATTCGTATTGATGGTTACAATTAGAAAATGTAATTTCCAAATTAAATCATTGTTAGGAATATAAATTAAACCGGTAATTTCATTATATTAAATGTAAAGTATGATAAATCAATTACTTCAATAGATAGAACATGATTTCGTTTTAAACATTAGTTTTAGTTATACAAAATATGATGTATAAATTTGACCTTTTACTTGTGATGATTATTCCGATAACTGAAAATCGTTGGAAAAATATATAAAAGTTCCATGAAAATTTTATAGTACGTTGTAGAAATACATAAAAGTGTTTATTATTTCAAAATAAATATGGGATATATTCGGGTTTCGAAATGTGACAAAATAACAAACGAATACGAATGGGAATAATGGTCAACAATTAGTACGAAATCAACTGTACAAAAGAGGACGAAGCAAATGTCGTAAGAATTCTTAAAGAGAATAGTAAAATAAAGGCGTCGATGGTAAGACGATAAGAAACAGTAGATTAAACAAGTTGTGAATTTTGTTAGTGCGGTCGATGGTTCACCAATATCAGTTCGTTAACTTAGCGGTGGTCGATACATGATCGGAAATAAGATCCATACAAAAATTTTAATAAAATAAAATTCTTAATAATCACTTGTAATTAAAACAAATCAAATGAACGATGTTAGTGTTTAAAGAGAGAAGTCAAAGCACGGTTCAAAAGAGTGGATTTCGAGACTAACGAGAGTGACGGACGTCATCCCGGATATACGGAAATCACTCTAGTGATAATTCATTATTCACGTGCGGAGACATTCCAAAGATCTACCCAGTCGCATAAAGAAGATTGAACAAGAAGGAAGGATAAAACATCGAGACCTTCAAGTCATTTATCAACAGTCAGTAATTAGACGAACGGTCAAAATAATCAGTTATAAGATAAAATGAAGTAACAAGTAGAAAAAAAACAATCATCGAGTAAAAACGTACTTAAAATCACGTAATTCGTTTAAGAAAAGGTAAGAAAACGTATGCGGAAGCATAGAAATTGCGCCACTTGCATAAATTATAAAGGTTTTCAAAACTTCTTTCCACTTTATTTCATTTTATTTATCTTTATCATAGATACAAGTAAAAAGTTCTTTATTATCAAGATTTTTAAGGTGACTACTATTCAGCCTAGCATGGCCCCTTCTAAATTAGACATAGGTGATCAGGCCATGTATAATTTAGGAATAGCAATGCAGTGCTCAGCTTCGTCGAAAAGTATTACGTTTCTTATGTTTATATATAAACCATGCCATTTGTAAAATGGAATTTAAAAATAGTTTATAATTTCATAGGATACAAGTAATTTGCAAGATTCTTAGGCAATAACTCGAATGTTGTAAAAATTATTTCATAATATCAAAGTAAAACAAATTGTGAAAATAATTGTATTAAAAATATCAATTAAAATTATAAGGTGACATTTTGATGAAGTATATAATAACCAAATGTTTGCAGAAAGTGGCAAATAGTAGCTCATAAAACGACCAATGAAATGGTTACAGTTGTTAAGGTTTCAAAAGGTTATAAGGTTAGACGGAAATACCATGAGACACGTGATGAGAATGTCGAAGAAGAATGTGAAGGCAAAACTTCAAAACTCAACCCGAATCAGTTGAAGGTTAGAAGAAATAAAAATAAAATAACATCGAATGACAAATGAGTCATATATATGAAAAGAATAAAACAATCCACATGTGTATTCTTAGTAAGATACTCGACACAACATGCTTTTAAGAAAGTATGTTATTCGTTTTTAAATTACACCATTAATCCGGTAATTGCTAATCCTGTACTATTTCTATTTTTAAATATTTTCACATGCAACTAGTATTCGTTAGTTGTAAAATAATATTTGTTAAAATTTTACGATCTCAAGTGAACTCAAATCTTCTTAGGAACGTTTAAAACTCATGTTCCAAATTTTCTATCAGATTTGACTTTTTAAATATGAGCCGATTAATTAACCCGATACACGACATCTCCAAGACTCGAAGTCTAAAGCATTTTGATGCAAAACGATGTTCCAGACGACTTTCTAGTTTTACCCGAGACCTGAAACCCAATGTAAAATGACCAAAATACCCCTTCAAGTTATGTGCAGGTTTGACTATTTTATTTTAAAAACACAGGTTTTACTTTTAAGTTTTGACCTGTTTATACTACCCCCTGCAGTTTCTACATAAAATATATTTTTCGACACTTCCTAACGGCTCAATATATATATATATATATATACACACATGTCTTGTGGATTTTACAACAATGAAAAATAAATCTCAATATGAGCATTAAATAAAAATATAGTATAATAAATGACAAAAGATGCTTCAAGGTATCCAACACAAAATTTAGGAAGCAAAACGGTGAATGACGTTCATAAATAAAGTTTCAAGGTGTAATGTAGGCAAACCTCCTTGGTGCCACGATTCTCCAAAAACACCAAAACATAACGAGAAAAGAATGGAACATTAACATGCTACACTCCGGGAGCGAGAAGGTTAATGAAAAACAAATGATACAATTTTATAGAAGTAAAATCGTATCCCAATCTAGCGCCATAATCTAGACGATGATTTATAAAATGACGATGACGTTACCGAGATATAAGTGAACAATACACTTCGGAGTCGATACATATAACTGGGCGACGAATTAAATCTTCGCATGTCGTATAAAACGATAATAAAAATCAACAAAATATTATGAAAAACCATGATATTATTCAACACGATTCTAAGAAATGTTTCAAAATGTGTGACTCACACAATAGCGGTTAGTCTATTCCAAGGACACATTGAGTTACACAATGGTCAAGAGATTACGTTTCAAGACGTCCAAGCACAAACAGCCGAAAGACGATTTGGATATCTATAGATATCTCAAAGGGTTAAGCAATGAAAGTAACGTGCGTAGATGAAGTTATGTAAGGTCATAATATAAAATTTTTGCAATAAAAGCAATTTAAATATTTCAAAAATAAATACAGAAAGATCATGAAATTCATTTTATTTATTTAAGTTAATCATTAATAAATGATAAACTTTTATCGAAAAGTTTAACGACATAAATATATATCGATAAATGGATCCTAGATATAAATATATATCCATAAGTGGATCATAGTATTTATTTATAAATACTTGCCAATAAGGTATACGTAATAACGCATACTAAAGTGGTAATCCCAGAAGTAGCTTGAACCTGAAGTCACACGAAGTCCGGTGCACATGACTCTTTGAAAAATAAAAACTGACAGTTATAGTTTAGGTTTTTAAAATAAAGACCTAGTTCTCTATAACTCATGGCTCTGGTACCAATCTTTAACACCCCCAAATTTACACGCAGCGGAATACATCTTTGGGTGCTAAACAATGATACTACAACACATAATTTATAAAGAACGACTCTGAAAGGCATCAAAAACCCACCATGGTTCGGGTGGTCGGGGATGATCAAAGAACATATATGTCATTGTTGTTCTTAGAGAGAGAAAGTTAGAGAGAGGTGAAGAATGTTATGTGTTTTTATTCCAAGTGAAATGAAAACAAGAAAAATAAAACAAACTTCCACACCCCCATGGAGAGTCATGGGGGTATTTATAGGCCTAACATGTCTAAACTATACATACTTTACACATTAAGTCCCTGCGTGTAGCAAAGTATGTAAATCTAGTCCAACTCACGTGAAAGGCGCCAGCTTACCAAAAAGTAAGTCTAACAATCTCCCTCCAAGATGGTGACTCACGTGAGTTGGTTACAATGATTCCTACAAGCAAAAATAAAGAAACATGATAAGCTTGATTTCCAGCATTCCTTGAGACAGTCTTCAGTGACCTTCATCTTCTTGAATACTCAGCTCTATTTCTTCAGCATTGTAGAATCTAGTTGAGTTTTACTCCCTCCCAACTAGAAGGCCTTTCATAAAACAAGCAGTAAAGACTGCTCCCTCCCAAACAGATCATACAGAGGAAATCTGTGGGAGGTGATAACGTCATCAACATTTTCTCACAAATTGAAGCAATCCCAGTTTTGATTCTATGATAGATTACCAGAAGTACACACTCTATCCCAAACAAGAAGTCAACCTGTCGCACCAGAGTCAATTAAGTCCCGAAATGCACATTTCTCCTGATAGGACAGTGATGCTAAAAAATCGCCACATCAAAGTCAATTAAGTCCCGAATGTAGTCAACTTATCCCTCTATGTAGAAACGGTAACACCAAAGTCAAGTGACCCCGCATGTACACATTTCTCCCTCCAGGATGATACCTATTAAGGGAATCATCCTTCATGTGTGTACGTGGTATGTCAACTAGAACCGCTTACTTAGTAGCCATTACTATGTGAGAAGATGTGAATAATATCTCTCTAAACAAAATTCTCTCAAGATCACCCCGAACTGAATCCCCTTATCAATTCTGTTGGCTATTGATAGTGACCACTGATGAAGATAACCCGATAATCCAAACTTGGAACTGAAGTAGAATTCCCCAAACTTGATCTTAAGCTTGCACTATAGTAGAATGAAGAGCGATGCAGAGAAGTCTTAAACGTACCCCATACCAAAGGGCGGTATTAAAAAGGTACAACCTCTCTAAAGTACCCTATACCAAAACAGGCGGTATATGAAAAGATACTACATCTCTTGAAGAAATCCACAACTGCAAGTGCGTGTGACACTGAGAACCGCAACGAAGCTCCCAAAAAATGATAGTTGTCCATGTCGTCGTCCATCCTCCCCTTGACAATGGAAACTAGATACTTCAAGTCTTATTCATAACCGTATATGCTCGAGCAAGTTATCTTATAAAGTCGTAAGTACTCCTTTAAAGATAAAATAAGAACGCCTCTGAAAAATCTCACTTCAACCTCAAATAAGTAGCATCGAATCATCTTCGTAATCACATGAACCGTAATAGCCGTTGGGAATTTAGGTGAATTTTTGATAAGGATCGTTTTAGTGTAATGTATCGTGTTTGTTGTGTTTGTTGTGTTTGTAGTTCGTGAAGAAGTGTTGTGAGCGAAAACGGATACTCGGCCTGAATGTCACTGTTTAAACGGCCCGCCAAAGTAATAAAATCATGTCCCATAAGACTTTAACTCGACAACAATTTTACTACTCGGTTCTTTCGAAATACCCGGCTCAATCCAATAACCCCGTAACTCAAATCCGACATGATTAATTTTGCACAATTCGGATATTTAGACAGTCATCCCGAATTAAATTACAAAAAATAGTCGACCCACTATATGCCTATGATTAAGTAGTGAACGGCCCGTTAACCAGTAGTTTAGATAACTTATTTAACTAATGGCCACATATAGTCCAAAACTCATTTGAAACAAGCCGTCTAATAAAATCAAACAAACCAATCTAAAGACCTATGATTATCAAATTAACACAATTGTTGACAACCCGTGTAGACCAAACTAAAATGGGTTGAGGTGCACCCACGTGTAAACCACAGAATCATTTCAAGGGATGGGATATGCAATCACACCAAACTCCACTGTTGTCTAGAATCCTCCACCATTTATTTTTTGCTATGTTAATATGGCCACGTGTCTAAGTGAGTTGGTCAAACAGAAACTGTACCCTAAATAAACTCGCATTAATAACCTACGCAAACCAAACCCACATTACTTCTTGTTATCTCCGTCCTCATTCAACTCATTCTTCCAAAACTTGTTGAGTCCGCCCAGTTTCTCTCTCCCAACTCTCTATTAAAATCAAACACAGACCATGAAATCATCTAAAACTTAACACAATAACCTCAACTCTCCAATCTTACCACCCCCATCCACACAGATATCTCATTCACACAAAAAATTAATCGCCTCCCAATCTCACATCAAAGATGGGTCTCGAACTCAATCGCAATCTCATATAGCACAAGGCATATGAAGATCCGATCTCTATATCTTTAATCTAAGAGGTCCCCAACTGAATCTATTAATCAAATCATAAACACCCATCTGACCTCATGTGCTTAGATCGAGAAAAAAAATCATGAAGAACAAAGATGATACACTCTTCAAGATCATTTATATGATCTCAGGTAGGTTGGTCAAGGATGATAATCTGTTAAACGAAAAAAATCTTTTTATAGATAAAACAAACGTTTAACGGCATCAAGATTGATGTGAATCTTCAGTTGTATGATTCGTTTTAGTGCATGTCGATATGAGATCAAAACAAATCAAGGATCTTGTGTTGATATATTGTAAAACGCAAAAAAAATCTTTTTATAGATTAAAAAAAACGTTTTAACAATCTGAGATCAGGAAATTGAGTTTTTTTTCGAGTCGATGATTTATGAGTCTAGGTGTTGGGTTTAGGTGACGATGGGATAGGATAGTTGAGGATTTGTGGAGGAAAAAGGTTGGAGAGTTTGAACATTTTTGTTACAGATTTGGTCTCGGTTTAGATCTCGGATTGATTTAAATGATTTGATAAAAATGGGTCGAGTTGAATGTTACTGGTATTGCATGTTGTGTAATGAATTATTTGATGGTTTTAAAAGTGTATGAGTCTAAATCTGATTTTATATGATGACTGATTTAAACTCTCTTTGCAATGAAATTCGTCCAACCATCGCAATATTCTAAATAATGCACCATCGCAATCTGTTAACATATCCAGTCCATCGGAATGAGCATGAGTCTTTCATCGCAATGAGTCACCATAAAAAAACCATCGCAATACTTTACTTCCCTCCATCGCAATAAATCACAAATCCCCATCGCAATAGCATGAACCCATCGTAAAGTCATCAGAAAAATTGGGCAGCATAACGACTTAAAAAAACCATTGCGATGAATCAAGCCGCCCATCGCAATGTGGACAGTCCAACCCATCGGAATGTGTAAAAAACCCCATCGGAATACATCCGTAGAAGAAGTCGTCGCAATGTCATCATCTGAATATCCATCGCAAGAGGGTTTTGACCAAAAGTTTGAATCCCCGAAAAAAATGGTTAGGACCATAAATTTTTTGTCCTCATCCCCATAAATATGAATAGATGAATACAGGGACAAATAACAAAAAAAACGGGTAAAAAAAACTGGACAAAAATTGTGTGACGAGGCTAAGAAAATTCTAGACATGAATATGGTACACAAAATTCTAGACATGGATAGATTAAGAAATCGAGACTTGAATGGATGGATAATAACATATAATATCAAGATACGAATATACTAACCATGACCAGAATGATACGAACCAATAATCTGAAAACATCACCACACGAATCTTAAAACACGAATCACAAACATGAATCACACGGATACACGACACCCCCGGTTAGCTCTGATACCACTTGAAAGGCATCAAAAACCCACCATGGTTCGGGTGGTCGGGGATGATCAAAGAACATATATGTCATTGTTGTTCTTAGAGAGAGAAAGTTAGAGAGAGGTGAAGAATGTTATGTGTTTTTATTCCAAGTGAAATGAAAACAAGAAAAATAAAACAAACTTCCACACCCCCATGGAGAGTCATGGGGGTATTTATAGGCCTAACATGTCTAAACTATACATACTTTACACATTAAGTCCCTGCGTGTAGCAAAGTATGTAAATCTAGTCCAACTCACGTGAAAGGCGCCAGCTTACCAAAAAGTAAGTCTAACAGACTCGAAAAGAGACGTTTTAGATTTATCGTTCCCAAAACATTCATCAGAGTAGCGCAGTCCCAAGTAATCGTTACCAAAAGATAAGTTAAAACAAAATATTAGTTTGTTTTAAAAATTGAACGATAAATAAATCAAAGAGTTTGAACAACAAAAGCAGTGCACAACTTCATTCCCCGTGACCTCCAAGCTTCCACTTCTTGATTACCTGAAATACATGTGAGTAAAACAATCAGCAAAAATGCCGAGTGAATCTATAGGTTTATGTAATCAATTTGAACACAAGCAAAGATTATAAGTTTGTGGCATGCTTATAAGCATCAAATAATAATTTGCATCAACAATGATAATTGTATATAGCATAAATTGCAATAAGCTCATGGAACCGAGCCCTTAGACACTCCCATATCAGTCTAATAAGACGAGAGATTTATTAATTGTCGGTTACCTCCATATTATTGGTACATTGCCGTATACCTGACTTCTCAATACAATATGTTCAAACAGTGTGGAGGTCGGGCCTAAGCTTCTGTGACAAGTCCACACAAACTGAACCGGGGTGGCTTCCCCCATACATCTATTAATTGTACTAGCGGCTAGCCCATCATAAGCTAGTTAACGGTCCATAATTGAGGCTTTAACAAAGGCAATCACTTAATGCAATTTAAAGGCAACCACAGGTCCATTCATAGAGGGACAAAGCATACCATAAAAATCTTGTGTTCTAAGTTTATAAAACATGTATTCCCCCTCGCGGGTTTTTAAAATCATATAATTGCGCAAACGAGGCTATAGACTCACCTTAGCCAATAGTGGTAATGAGACGATCGCCGACGATAGTAGATGCCCGATAATCACGATAACCGCAACCTAGCAAATAAGGTGCGTATTTTAATAATAATAGACTCGAGAAATAAATGATACTTAATAAAATCAACTCGAACTCATAAAACCACAATATACTCGAGAGTAAACGATATAAATAACTTCACTATACTTTACTACCCATTTACTTTACCATTTTATACTTTTAACAAAATCCGCCGGTACATACTACATGTACTAGCTTATTTACCCCTTTTAAACTTGTCAACCGTTTATGAAACGACTCGATAAACTAACTTACTATATATAGAAAGTCCTCCTAGAAGTTTATCAAATGAAATTACTTTTAAAGTCCTTTACTCGACTCATTTTCAACCCACAAAATCCGGACAGATTTGCGCTAATTTTTCATACGACCGTTTTAACTTATTTAAACGACTTCGTTTACAAAACCGACACTCGGGTTTTAAAGTGAACTCAACGTAATAAATAAATACCTCATTATCAGTAGGTTACACATTTTAAAAGTTTCATTTAGAGTCCCCGGGATTCGATCCAAATATCGACAACAACTATATGTAGTGTCGATACTCGTCTCCTGGTACACGATTATTCAAAACATCATAACTTCGCGCTCGTTTTGAGCTAGAAGCTCTACCTTATATCAAATCGAAGCTAAGGAAATTATCTACAACCCTAGGCTATAAGTTAAGTCATTTTCAAAACATAAAAATTAGGATTTCTCAGTTTACTTACTGCTATAAAATGGGTACCAAAATCTTGTACAAAATCAACTTTTTGACCAAAACCAACCATAGAAATGGTCATTCTTATACTCTAATATCATCATACATCCATCATAACATCAAAATCAAAATAAAAATAAAAATATTTAGATCAAAATAAAGTTTTTAACAAGATTTCTAGCAAGAACCACCATGGATCATGCTAAAAACACCATGCATAACCATGGCTTCCACCTACCAACATCATAAAAATAAAAAGTGCTTGCATGTGTAAAATTTTTATACCTTTGTGATCCTTGATCAAAAATAGAGATGGGTCTATGCTTGGTTTAGCTAGATTCAACCTCAAACTTGAGATAATTGGAAAAATGTATGGATTTGGGTGGGGTGGGTTGAGTTTCGGCAAAATGGAGAAGAAAGGAGAGAGAGAGAGAAAAATTTTTGGAAGTGAAAAAGTGTGTGTGTGTGTGTGTTTATTTTTAAATTTTATTTAGTTAGTGGGGTGAGGACTTATGTGCAATTTGGGCATAAGTTTGGCTTAAAATGCAATTAATTAGCAAAAAGGTGGGAAATTGTCACTAGTAAAATTTTGAAAATATTTACGGGACTCGGGTTTCGTAAAAATATTTAAAAGTTTAAACGCACACGAAAAATAATAATATAACGACTCGACACGTAATTAAAATGATATCGTCGAAAATATTAAATATCGAAACGATCGATAATGAAATATAAAATAGTAGGCATCCGTCGGTATCGCGATCACTAGTAGTCCTCGTTGCTCGTCAAAATATTAAAATATAATATTTAATATCGGTTTCAACTTAAATCGTTAAACATCATAATATTTAACGTTATAAAATACTTCAAAATAATTGAAAATAGAATTAAATTATGACCTTGTTTTTACGGGTTTTACCTCAAGGCTTGAGTAAGGACCTATTGTCTTCTTGGACCCACCTTTGGGTGGGGGCGGGTTTGCGCCATTTTTCGTCATTGGCTAGAGTTTAGTTTAGGGTCCCACGGATGGCGCCAACTTGTTGATACAAAAGTTGGATGGACCGAGCTTGACCCGAATTAGGCTTAATTCGGGGTCTTATGGACTCCGGCTCTTGCACCAAGTGAAACTTGTTTTAGGACCATGCGCACTAAACAGACACCGTTAGGCTTACCGTGGATTTATGACCCATGATTAGACTCTGGTGTGAGGGTAAGTAATCGATTTGAGTATATTAGTGTTGAGGGTATTATGTGTATCATACCTTTGTGGAACCGTGGGGTTCCTCTTATACTCGAGAGAGTCCAGGCTGGACTCCCTGTTCTTGCGGCCTAAGGAAGAGATAATGACTCGAAATAGCTTGATCTTCATTATCTAACTAAGGTAAGTGTATATCTTTTTTCCTACGGCGAATATATCTATAATATATTCTGTCTGATCCTGTCGTGCTGCGACAAGGACCTGGCTAAGTAATCAGCCTTATGTGTGACAGCGGCTTACCGGGCCTCCTAGGGTACGCGCGCACATCGCGCAAGTACCCAATCCATTCCTGATGGATGCGGGTAGTACCCATGAGTCAGACTATCCAGCCCGACTAGGGACTATACGTCATCAATATATGGCAATCCATGTGCATGAAATACTGAATTCTGATTGGTTGAAACAACTTCACATGGATTAAGCCAGATTTAACTTTAAGAATTGGCAGAAACGGTCCTTGTGGTTTGGCAGATTCTTCTAAACATAGAATAACTTTGTAGAAATGCTAACTTCAGCCCTTCAACTTCTAAGATCAACAAATAAGGCCCTTGAACTTTGAAGCTTTGTCATAAATGGTCCTTCTTTTGTCTTTTTCTTCATTAATGAGCCTTGAAAACCGTGTTTGCACCATAACGTATCATCTTGCCTACACATTCACAAATAAGAAACAATACCACGTAATTCCGTTTTATCACAATAAAAGTTGGTATTTTATTTGTGTTTTAGGGTTTAATATTTCATTAACTGATATGAGATATCACTCATATCATTCCTATATGGTGCTTGAAATCCGAGTGCACATAGAACCTGCCCAGTTACCTGAGAAAACATGTTAAAATATGGGGGTCAACACGAGGTTGGTGAATTTATAGGATTTATAAAAGTATTGATATGCCAAACATCACAAACATAGTAGGTGCACAAAGCAAAATACTATAGTAGTTCCTATTTCCTGTAATAGAATCTAGACCAGGAGCCCTCGAGCAACCCAGTTTTTATCCTTAGACACACCCAGTCCAACAATGATATACATCAGTTTGGCCTGGCCGAGGCGCAGTGAGCGCTACTCACCCAGACAACGACAGTCAGTCCCTGATAGATCTATTTTTAACATTACGTGCTTACCGAAATTAACTATTAAAGATCCACGGGCTATGTACACCCAATAGGCAGATATAAGTTGTTTTCCACAAATGTTTGCATCAAAAAAAATATGTTGCACGTGTTCTCCTCCAGTTTAGTATAAAAGCAGTAAAAGTATGGGGCCATGAACTCACCTCAGTGGTAGAGTATAGTAATGATGTCACTGATAAATCGGAACAATATGATCACAATGTAGTAGAATTACCTAAGTAATTAAATGGGTCTTAGTAAATGCACAACAAAAATGCACGAACGAATACAGTGGATGAAAATGCATGCTCACATGGTTATTAAAGGGTTCGTCAACTTATTTAACTAACCTATAATAAATTATCGAAACAATATACTCTTTATTTTATTTAAAGTACCTTTACCTTAATTTTAATTTTAAAGAGTATAATAAATTAAATAAACTTGTTTTTATTTAATTAAGACTTATTTAAAATAATGTTTCATAAAAATCCCTTAAGTTTAAATTGTCCAATATTAGTCCTCTGTGTTGAACAAGTTACCATTTAATCGTTTAAGCTTATTAATTAGGTTAATTAGTATTAATAATAGTTAATTTAAATTGCAATCAAGTCCTTGATTTTATTAAAGTTTCAAAACAGCCCCTAGGGCTTGCTAAACTTTCGGCAATTGGCAAGATTAGCCCCTAGGGTTAGTTTGTTTAATTAAATTGCATAATAGGTCCTTGATTTTAATATAATTTCCAAAACAGCCCCAGGGCTTATAATACTTTCGGAATGTGACAAATTATACCCTTAGGGTTATGTAAGTTTCAGATTTTGGCAAAACTAGCCCCTAGGGCTTTTTTAAGTTTCGAGAAATGGCAAAATTGGTCCCTATGGTTTATATAATTCAGATATTTACACAATTAGTTTGTAGGGCTTACAAAAGTTTCGGCTATTGGCAATAGTAGTCTATATGGTTCGAAAATTAAGGAAAGTTACTATTTTAGTCCCTAGGGCTTGGTTTAAGTTTTGGTAAATTACAATTTGGCCCCTAGGGTTTAGTTTAGTGCTCAACTAATATATAAACACCCCTTTAACTTTGAATAAAATACAAAACGCCCCTTTAACTTTATAAAAGTTACAAAAGTAGATTTAACAAGTTACAGTTTGTACCCTAAGGTTTTATAACCTTGCGAAAACTTTATAAAAGTTTTATAATTGTTCATTTTCGTCCTATACTTTCACCATAGTTCACTTTTGGCACAAAAGTTACCAAAAAGTATTTTTAGGGCTTATTGGGCCTGGTATGGACCATTAAGGGTCCGAATGGTTTTAGGCTTCCATGGGCTTGGTTTTTGGGCTTGTTTAAGTCTAAGAAATTTATACAAGTACTTTACCTACACCAAATAAGATAGAATAAATCATGGGCCTAATGGGCCTAGTCTATGTCTTGAATTATTTTGGACCGTGAGCCATGGGCCTAATGTCTTAGGATTTTGAGTCCATTAAGAGATCTTGGGTTTCACTTTTAGGCTTGTAATAGATTTAGGCTAGTTTAAGATTTCTAGTTTTCTAGGCTAACTTAGGCTTAGGGAGTACTTAATTAACTTAACAAATAGTAAAACTAACATGGTAACCCTATATTAAACTCATGCCTTGGGCTTCTTTTTCCATATTAGGGTTTTGCTTAATAAGTTTTACGTATGCTTGGAGGTTATATAGTGACAAGCATAGTGTAACTAGTTTACTCCTAACTTGGTTACATGTTTAGTATAAATGATTTATGAATTAATTAAAGTGATAATGACAATGGTGACCCTTACTTGATGAGGAAGATGATGAACTAAGGATGGAAATGAGCTAGTAAACCTTGGATTCAACTAGATCTACACGAATACAAGATTGTTGTCGTGACCAAGGGCTTCTTTGGTTGCCTTGATGTTCAATATTTGTTGGATAGAAGTTATTACTAGGAGTTATGAAGTTGAAGACATAGATCTTGTGTATTGAATGAACTTTTGGGAAAGATATAAGTATATGTGTATGTATGCTACGAGCTTCTTTGTATGAGGTGAATGAGATTTTGGTTTGTTGCTTGTGTTTATACACAAAAATAGAGAGAGAATAGATCCAAATATGTATCTTGCAAATCTTCTTAATATCTCATAAGTACAAACATGGTACTAATCCTTAAATGGAATGTTTATACATGGTCCCTTGGGTTGGTCACTTAGCCGCGACATAACATAGGGTCAAGGGGACAATGTGTTATCCAAATAGTGACATCTTTAATTGTGTATGTTGTACAAGGTTGAAATGGTATGTGTAGTCATATGTTTTAGTTTCTAGAAGGTCTAAAGTAGTCTAGTGGTATAATTCGGCTAGTAGACACGTTCAGGATAGTTTTATGTTTGATTTTTGTAAAATTATGGAGTTACTAAAGATCTAGGTAAAATAATGTGAGTCTTAGTTCAAATCTAAGGTGATTTGGTTAAGATTTAAGGTTTATAGTGAAAGTATAAGTAGTGTATGTAAAAATGTAGAATTTAGGTAAAATAAACTATATGAAATTTGTTGTCGTTTCAAGCGAACCAAGGAGGGATTGGCTTATGCACGAGTTTGGGATCTTCCGGAGTATATTTTTAGATGATTGTGTTTTTGTTTTGTTTGTGCACCATTAGGTGGTTCTTCCCCATTGGTGTCATTAGTCACGTAGTTGATGTATAATTCGTTTGGCATGTCTTTCGAATAGGTTGTTCAAGCTTAAGCTTGAGGTTAATGTGACACTCAGTCACATTCCATTGTACTTATCGGAGTTTGGGTGATAAATATATTTTATCGGGGCAATCATTCCCCTTTACCCAAAAAAAAGGTGGCTTCTAAGGACTTGTGGTATTACTTATAGTGTAATGTTTATATATATATATATATATATATATATATATATATATATATATATATTTATTTATATATATATATATATATATATATATATATATATATATATATATATATATATATATATATATATATATATATATATATATATATATATATATATATATATATATATATATATATATATATATATTAGTGAATTTAGACACTTGGTAAATTCGAATAGATGTGATCATGGTTTTTAGATATAAAAGTCTAAAATAATGCTACGTAGATGTTCATGAGTTCCATGTGGCTTAAAAGTCGCCAAAGTGATCAATTGATTGATTGTATGTTCATAGATATATAAAATGATATGAAGAGTTCTCATGATCAAATATCTGAAGTGGCACTTATGTAAATCATAATGTAGATGATAGATAAAATATCTAATGCAAAGGTGATATTATATAATAAAATCATAAGGTGGCGTGTATAGTGATGTCATCTTAAAAATGAAAACTAGGGGTTTTACAGTCCGAACCCGTTATTTTAGCTTTGTCCGCAAAGCTTAAGATGACGTCACTACTAGGTGAACAAATGTGGGTACTTTGCTCGAAACGAGTCTTCGCGTTCCCAAGTGAACTCAAGACATCTCCTAGAGTTCCAACGTATCTTAACTAACATAATTTAACCGTGTTTTAGCTTCTTGACCACTCTCTCCATGACTTATACCAGTTCTTCTACAAATTGGAGTTTGTCATCAACGTGGACTCCCTCCAATGGCATGGCTAACGGTTCATCTGCGTAGCACTTCTTCAGATTTGATACATGAAAGGTAGAGTGTACCCGGCTAAATTGTTGGGGTAACTCCAAACAATATGCTACTTCGCCAATTCTATCTATCACTTTGAAAGGCCCTACGTAACGTGGGTTTAGCTTTCCCCGTTTTCTAAAACGTATAACTTCTTTCTAAGGTGATACTTAAAGAAAAACATGATCACCTACCTCAAATTTCATAGGTTTCTGATAACGACCTAAATATACATATTCAATCTATCATTATAATGCCACTTTGTAGTATAAATAATAGCTTCTGATACTTAATATGTTGTGTTTTATATGCAGATATAAAGTCTGAAGGAGCAAAGTGAAGACATAAAAAGAAGGGTCCCCAATATGCAAAAAAAGCCAAAGTTATTGATAGAAGATTCTGGAACGCCCAGAAATGCGGCGCACAATCTCAGAAGTGCGGCACACATTCCCGTCTCCAAAGTGCGGCGCACTTTTAGAGAAGTGCGACGCACATTTGACCCCAGACATCAGTATAAATAGAGGCCACTTCTACTCATTTTACACACACCTCTCTCTCTCAATACTCCATAGCTCGAGTATTTTAGCTTTCTTAGTTAAATTTCAGTATTATCCACTTTTGGGAAATACTTGTAACGAGAGTATTCCACTCTTCGATTCTTGGAGGAACGATACAATCGTGACACTTGTGTACTCGTTCATTCAATCCAATCTAAGTACGATGTTCTCTTACTCTTTTCCAATTGTTACTTTGATTACTGTGTTAGGCTAAGGTATTTGTCACTATATGGGTATGTGACTATAATTAATGATGATGCTATGATATGATCCTTTATAAATGATTTCAAGCTAATGTTGTAGAGCCATTTTACCACCTAGTTCTATAAACCATATTTTATCTAAGTTGATTTGTTACGATAGTTTGGCGTTGAGAAACGCAAATTGTTATAATAAGTTTTTAAGAACTCCTCTATGGTCATGAATCTTTGGTTGGAGAGATCCACTTAGAAACTTGATAAAATATTGAACTCGTTGGCAACTTGTTTTGAGCTTAGTCGCTTAATTAAACGTAAGTCTTGAATCAAACCTAAGTAAATTATGGAAACGTCGTTTTGACGAAAAAGGATTATCACTCTTTACCTACATAAACATATCTCGATCATTATTATCATCATCACGAACTTATACGAACTATCCCATATTAGTCATACTTGTTACTATTGATATCATTTCAACTATTTATTTCTTCAATTATTATCTTGATTACCAAAACGAAATTAAGTCTCTGCGAACGATCCTGGCTTACCACTACAAAGCTATATTACGAACGAAAGGGTATACTTGCCCGTGTTTGTCTTCTAGTCCCTTGTTTTGTCTAAACCTTGTAATATAAATTTAAGACTTGTGAACGAACATCAAGTTTTTGGCGCCGCTGCCGGGGACTTACAATCCTGTTCTGTAACCAAATTCGTATAATCCTTGAAGAATTGAACCATTTGCCACTCATTTCAAACCAAAATTTTTTCTGCAGTACATAAAGTACGTCGCACAATCCAAAAAGTACGCCGCACTTCCTGTAGAGAACCCAAGTGCGCCGCACATTTCCTACTCTAAACACCAAAAACCTTGTTGGATGCACACCCGTTCATCCGGAACACTACCAACATCACCGTTACCAGAACCTGAACGTACCCTTAACCGAAGACTACGTAGACTTCATCGCCGTGTACCTTTAGCTAGGAGACACGAGCAAACTCAACCTCACATAATCAACCAACCTTTCGACAATCTTTCTCAAATCCTATTTCTCACCAAACTCATCAGCCGTTACGATCTAATGTCGGACAACGATGATGAACCAATGTGGTTAGCCGATAGAGTTGTAGCACCAACTCCTGGCTCCGCAATCATTTTACCTGAAATTGTAAACAATTTTTCAATCAAAGGGAACCACTTAACACTTGTCAAAAATAACCAATTTGATGGTCGAATCAAAACCGATCCTCACAAACACATCCACGAATTCAGCAGAATTTGTAAAATATTTAACTATGGAGAAGGACAAGCTAAAGCCACCCAACTCATGATGTTTCCATTATTCCTTAATGGAGAAGCCAAGTCATGGCTCGATGAACTTAACGAAGGAACCATTCGAACATGAGAAGGTCTTGGAACCGCTTTCATTAGCCAATTCTTTCTTGCTGCCCTATTTGAAAAACCCTCGGAGAAATCTGAAGCTTTTCTCAACAAGATCGAGAAACTCTCACTGACGTGTGGTTATGAATGAAAGAACTACTTAGAAACTGCCATGGTCATGGACTCAAAAAAGAAGGAATAATCAAGATTTTCTATCATGGTCTTGACGATTCTATCCAAGATGCATTGAATGCCGCAGCGGGCAGAATTTTCCTTTATAATACTCCTAACCAAGCTTACCAATTATTGGATGACAAAGTCCTACTTAAGCTTGATTGGTCCAAAAATCACAAAAACAAAACCCCACAAAAAACCGTAGCTTTTGCCGAAGAAAGCAACAACCCCACCGATACCGAAAAAATTATGGATCAAATGGATGCCATGTCTCTTAAAATTGATACTCAATATAAAGAGATGAAAAACAAGAAACGTGACACCTGGAAACACTGTGGAGTAAACCATCCTTCTAGTGAATGTGATGATGATGACACACCCATGACGAAGGAAGAAGAATCCAACTTCATGAATACCTTTCATCGAACTCGTTTTTATAACGATTATCCTAATCGCGACCGAGATAATTGGAGATCAAATGATAAACCAAGTTACGATCGGGACGAAAAGAAACCAACCAAACCAAAGACAAAACCAATCTTGAAACCAAGCTCGACAACTTTATTGACTCTCAAAGAAAAACCAACATTTTTGTTCGAGAAACATTCACTAACTTCAAAACAAAGTTCGAAACTACGAATAAAAACCACCAAGCTTCCATCCAAAACCTTGAAGCTAAATTTGATCGTTTGGCCGATAAACAATCGGTCGCGCTTCTGGTTCTTTACCAAGCAACACCAACCCATACCCCAAAAACAATAGCAAATATCAACCCCCACAAGCTCGTAACGAGCATGTGAATGTCGTATTCACGCGGAGTGGTTTATCTTACGAATCACCTACCAAACCTACTCAAGATACACCAATCGAAATTCCACTGGATAGTGATAATAAGGATGAAGCTCAAACAACCCATACCAAACAAACTGAAAGCCCAACACCCAAACCATATAAACCAAAAGTACCATACCCACAATGCTTACGCAAGCAAAAGATGCAAGCTAAGTACGGTAAATTCCTCGACTTAATACAAGAAGTTCAAATTAACATGCCTTTAGTCGATGTTCTGACTGGAATGCCAAATTATGGCAAATTTATCAAAGAACTTATCAAGAGCAAGCATAAGTTTAAAGAAGTTTCTTCAACTTTTCTAAATGACGAATTTTCTGCCATTGTCCAAAACAAAGTACCACCAAAACTAGGAGATCCTAGAAGTTTCCTAATCCTATGTACTTTCCATCACTCATACTCTTGTAACGCCTTGGCCGATCTTGGCGCAAGTATCAACCCCATTCCATACTATTTGTATGCTAAACTCTCTAAAGAGGTTTTAAAACCCACAAAAATGAGCGTTCGCCTCGCGGACCGTTCTTTCCAATACCCAATGGGGATAGCCGAAAACGTGCTCGTGGAAGTCAGAAAATTTGTTTATCCTGATGACTTTGTAATCTTAGAAATGGAAGAAGATAGCAAGGTACCACTTATCCTTGGTAGACCTTTCTTACACATAGCTGACGCTATAATTAGAGTAAAGAAAAAACAACTCAACCTTGGAGTTGGAGAAGATATAATTTCTTTTTCTATCGACGAAGCAATGAAACACTCGTACTCTAATGAAGATACTTGTTTTAGTATCGATGTCATCGAAGAAATCGTTGAAGCCGATTTCGACGCACTTCTTAATGAAGGAAGCGAAATTTTGTATTCTTTCCAAGGAACCATCCTCGAAGAAGAAATTTTTGCTGAATTTGATGCCTTCATAGCCGACCATACTGATGAACCAATCGAAACATTCGAAGAAGAAATCGAAACACCATTTGAAACCATAACTTTCGAAACTTATTTCAAAGTTAAGAAATCTATTGAAGAACCTCCTACAAATTTAGAACTTAAACCTCTTCCTGAACATCTAGAATATGCGTTTCTTCACGAAGAAAAATAACTCCCTATAACTATTTCATCCCAACTTTCGGAAGAACACAAAGACGATTTAATTGACGTTCTCAAGAAGCATAAACAAGCGTTTGCTTGGAAAACTTCTGACATTCCTGGCATATGTCCATCATTCAGCAAACACAAAATGCAACTTTTGGATAACAAGAAATCGATTGTTGAAAAACAACGAAGATTAAATCCTAACATGAAAGACGTTGTTAAAAAAGAAATCCTTAAACTCCTCGATTCTGGAATAATCTACCCAATCGCTGATAGCCCATGGGTTAGTCCTATTCATTATGTACCTAAAAAGGGAGGTAACACTATAGTGACTAACGAAAACAACGAATTAGTACCAACACGAACCATCACCGGATGGAGAGTTTGTATTGATTATCGAAAACTAAATGACGCAACCGCGAAAGATCATTTTCCTTTACCCTTTATGGATCAAATGTTAGAAAGACTCATAGGAAATGAATACTTTTGTTTGCTCGATGGTTTTTCTGGATACTTTCAAATCCCAATCGACCCTATGGATCAATAGAAAACCATGTTTACTTATCCATTTGGAACTTACGGTTATAGGCGCATGCCTTTTGGTCTATGAATGCACCTGCTACTTTTCAGAGGTGTATGATTGCAATCTTTCACGATATGATTGAAGAATCAGTCGATGTCTTCATGGACGATTTATACGTCTTTGGAAATTCTTTCGACACATGTCTAAACAATCTCGATAAAATGTTAGCACGATGCAAAGAAGCAAATCTTGTGCTTAACTGGGAAAAATGTCACTTTATGGTTAAAGAAGGAATTGTGCTTGGACACAAAGTGTTTGGAGTCAGCCTTGAAGTTGACAAAGCAATAATACACGAAATCTCAAAACTCCCACCACCAACTAATGTTAAAGGCATTAGAAGTTTTTTAGGTCATGCCGGTTTTTACCGACGATTTATCAAAGACTTTGCGAAGATGGAAAGACCTTTAACTCAGCTTCTAGAGAAAGAAAGAACATTCGATTTTGACGACGAATGTCTTTCAGCATTCGATACACTCAAAGCAAAACTTACATGTACACCCATTATTACAAGCCCTGATTGGAACCTTCCATTTGTGCTTATGTGCGATGCAAGTGAACATGCCCTTGGAGCCGTCCTTGGACAAAAAGATGGTAAACAATTTCATCCCATCTATTTTGGAAGTAGATTTCTTATCGCAGCCCAACAAAATAACACAATTACGGAAAAAGAACTCATGGCTGTAGTATACGCATTTGACAAATTTCGATCATACCTCGTATTGTCAAAAACGACAGTTTACACCGATCACTCAGCTTTAAAATACTTGTTCAAAAAGCAAGACGCCAAATCTCGTCTAATACGATGGATATTGCTTTTACAAGAATTTGATTTATAAATTAAAGATACAAAAGGAGCTAAAAATGGTGATGCCGATCATTTGTCTTGCATAGTGAATGATGATTCTAGCGATGATGAAATCGATGATTTTCCCGATGAGCATATAATGCAAGTAAGTACTAACGATACACCATGGTTCGCAGACTTTGCAAACTATTTGGCTGTAGGTATTTTACGAAAGGGAATAACGCACCAACATAAGAAAAGATTTTTCTCTGAATTTAAAAACTACTTTTGGGACGATCCTTACTTATATAGAATCTGTTCCGATGGAATAATCTGATGTTGTATTTCCGGATACGAATCTTGAAAAATTCTTGATGAATGTCACTACGGATCGGTCGGAGGACATTATGCAGCGAACACCGCCGCTAAAAAAGTGTTCGACGTTGGCTTTTATTGGCCAACGATTATTCGTGAAGCTCATACCTTAGTACGACTATGTGAAGCATGTCAAAGGACTGAAAATATTTCAAAAAGAGACGAAATGCCTCTAAATAACATCTAAGTTTGCGAAATCTTTGACGTGTGGGGTATCGACTTCATAGGACCATTTCCTAAATCTTACAAATGTGAATACATTTTAGTCGCCATCGACTATGTATCAAAATGGATTGAAGCTCAAGCTTTGCAAAAAAACGATGCAAGAGTTGTTATCGCATTCTTAAAGAAATTATTCTGTCGTTTTGGAATTCCAAAAACATTAATAAGCGATAGAGGAACTCATTTGTGTAACAAACTCATGGAAAAGATTATGAAAAGATATGGAGTGAACCATCGATTTTCCACATCTTACCACCCTCAAACGAGTGGTCAAGTTGAAAACACTAATAGAGCTCTTAAACGTATCCTTGAAAAGACCGTTCAAGACAACCCTGCTTGTTGGTCTAAAAAATTAGAAGATGCTCTATGGGCCTTTCGTACCGCATTCAAAACACCAACTGGAACCACACCGTACAAACTTTTGTATGGAAAAACATGCCATCTGCCAATAGAAATTGAACACCGTGCATATTGTGCACTTTAGAATTGAAAAGTCGATCTTATTGCAGCCGGAGAAAAACGTATCTTCCAACTTCATGAGTTAGATGAATTTCGACATCAAGCTTATGAAAGTTCACGATTATATAAAGAACGAACCAAAGTTTGGCATGATCGAAAATTTAGACAAAGAAAAGAATTCAAAAAAGGAGAAAAAGTACTTCTCTTTATCTTGAAATATAAATTCAAGCAACCTAAGCTTACTTCGAGATGGACTGGACCTTATACAGTAAAACACCAATATCCATTCGGATATGTTGAATTATACGGTAGAGACAATAGCACCTTTATCGTCAATGGACATAGACTTAAGCTCTACCATGAAGAAGAACACTGTAATGAAATTGAACAAGAAGAAATTCCGTTCTTCTTAAAATAGATCCGAGTAGCCGAGTCTGGCTGAAGACTCTAAACTTAGCGCTATTCGGAAGCAATCCGTATTTTATCCCCCACCTTTTAACTTAAGTGTGTAGGAGGACCTATAAATAAATAAAACTTTCCTTGTATATATTTTGCATGTATTTTTTGTTTCATCATCTCATGCAGCAAAATAGCAAATTGGAGCTCTAAGCTGGATTTATCTCTCGAAGTCCCGCAATTTTCTACTGAACCCGGGAAGTTCTCGTTTCCCTTTTCATTTTTCCTATTTTTAATGTTTTTATCAGTTATCACCTCGAGGACGATGTTCAACTTAAGTGTAGAGGAGGTGACAAATAGAAAAATAAATAATAAAATAAATTTCTCCATATGAAAATCTTTTTGAAATAAAAAATATATATGTTTTGTAAAAAAATATGTTTTTAGCAAAGCAAAAATCTCATTGATTGACATTATAATTAAGCACAAAAAACCATCACCCAAATATGTGAGAAAAACTTAGCCTTATGTTTCTCTGTTTTGTGTGAAAGCAGATAATCTAGTATGTTTCAGAATTTGTGCTTGATCATCATTTACTAAACCGCAGTGAGGTTAATTTATAGATATTTTTGAAAAGATGCAAAATAAAATCACCCTTATATCATTTTAGTTAAGCTACACTTGCTTACTAAAATATGTGGCACTTGTACGCATGTGTTATATTATCCATTGTGCCAATATCCTTATATGTTATGCCTAACCATTTATCAAGTCATAAAGTTTATGATGTTATCTTAAAAAAATGATGATTGAAAAAGAAAGAAAAAGAGACTAGTATTCTAGTATAGTTTATTCTACGACTTTGACAAATGCATACTTTTGATCCTACACCCATATCATTTATCACGTTTTGCTTCTTTGAAAATTTATCTAGTGCTCACGCCGCAATGGTTATGTTTATGTGTCATGTACAAACCTATGGTCGCTATCTATTTTATGTCTGTGCTATTTGAGTGTTATCTTACATTTACCCTTTGTGAGTGACATTTGTGTGAACTTAAAATCCAAACACTATCCACGTGAGGTGCTGAAATTATTTTTTCATTTTATTTTGCTATTCATAAAAATTAAATCATTTTCCTATCATACTTTACAACACTTAAAAGCATTTTAAAATTGAATTTGTTTTCTCGCTTTGATTGCTTGAGGGCAAGCAATAGCTGAGTGTGGAGGAATTTGATAACGACCTTACTATAAATATTCAATCTATCATTATAATGCCACTTTGTAATATTAATAAGATCTTCTGATACTTAATATGCTGTGTTTTATATGCAGATATAAAGTTTGAATGAGCAAAGTGAAGACATGCAAAGAAGGGTCCTCAATATGCAAATAAGCCAAAGTTACTGATAGAAGATTCTGGAACGCCCAGAAGCGCGGCGCACAATCTCAGAAGTGTAGCGCACATTCACGTCTCCAAAGTGCGGCGCACTTTCTGAGAAGTGCGGCGCACATTTGACCCCAGACAGCACTATAAATAGAGGCTACTTCTACTCAGTTTACACACACCTCTCTCTCTCAATACTCCATAGCTCGAGTATTTTAGCTTTCTTAGTTAAATTTCAGTATTATCCACTTTTGGGAAATACTTGTAACGAGAGTATTCCACTCTTCGATTCTTGGACGAACGATACAATCGTGACACTTGTGTACTCGTTCATTTAATACAATCTAAGTATGATGTTCTCTTACTCTTTTCCAATTGTTACTTTGATTACTATGTTAGGCTAAGCTATTTGTGACTATATGGGTATGTGACTATAATTAGTGATGATACTATGATATGATCCTTTTTAAATGATTTCAAGCTAATGTTGTAGAACCATTTTACCACCTAGTTCTATAAACCATATTTTATCTAAGTTGATTTGTTACGATAGTTCGGCGTTGAGAAACGCAAATTGTTATAATAAGTTTTTAAGAACTTGTCTATGGTCATGAATCTTTTGTTGGAGAGGTCCACTTAGAAACTTGATAAAATATTGAACTCGTTGGCAACTTGTTTTGAGCTTAGTCTCTTAACTAAACGTAATTCTTGAATCAAACCCAAGTAAGTTATGCAAACGCCGTTTTGACAAAAAAGGATTATCACTCTTTACCTACATAAACATATCTCGATAATTATTACCGTCATCACGAACTTATACGAACTATCCCATATTAGTCATACTTGTTACTATTGATATCATTTCAACTATTTCTTTCTTCAGTTATTATCTTGATTACCAAAACGAAATTAAGACTCAGCGAACGATCTTGGCTTACCACAACAAATCTATATTACAAACGAAAGGGTATACTTGCCCGTGTTTGTCTTCTAGTCTTTTGTTTTGTCTAAACCTTGTAATATAAATTTAATACTTGTGAACAAACATCAGTTTCCGATTTTGGTCTACGTAGATCTTCTCTGTTGTTTCTTGGATCAGTTCGGGTCTAGTAAGCTAAAATTCTCCTACCTCTGCCCAGCACACGGGTGATCTACACTTGAGGCCATAGAGTGCCTCAAATGGTGCAGCCTTGATTATTGCACGGTACCTATTGTTGTAAGAGAATTCAACTATTGGTATGTGTTCAACCCATCCTTTTCCAAAGTCGATCACAAATGCCCTCAACATGTCTTCTAGTGTCTGGATCGTTCTTTCACTCTGTCCGTCCGTTTGTGGATGATAAGCAGTGCTCTTATCCAGGCTTATACCCAAAGCTCGCTGAAAAGCTTTCTAGAAATTTGACGTGAATCTACCGTCTCGATCATAGATAACTGAGATCGGTATTCCGTGTCTAGTCACAACTTCCTTTAGGTACACTTTCGCCAGTATGTTCAGAGAGTCATTTTCCCTTATTGGTAGAAAGTGAGCGGACTTCATAAGTCGATCAACAATTACCCAAATTGTATCGTACACATGAGATGAGGTCGAGAGTTTGGTGATGAAGTCCATGGTAATGTTGTCCCATTTCCATTTTGGTATCTCATGTTACACTAGTAGTCTTGATGGTCTCTGGTGTTCAGTTTTCACTCTAGCACAAGTTAAACATTTCTTCATGTAGGTGGCGATGTCAGCTTTCATGATTGGCCCCCAATATAACTTCTTCATATCCTGATACATCTTTTCGGATCCAGGATGTATCGAATACTTAGACTTATGAGACTCGTGCATGATCACGCTTCTCAAGTCTCCGTAACATGGCAACTAACTTCTCCTTGGTAAGATCCATCCTAAGCATTCCCCCTATGTCTTCCTTCTTGAGGTTTTCTGGTTCCTAAGCTTTGGTTTGAGCCTCTAAAATTTGCTTGGGTAGGTCCAAGCTAATCATCATGATTAAGGATCGAACTCTCATGGGAGGATTAGTCCCCTTTTGGCTTAGTGCATCTGCAACTACGTTTTCTTTACCAGGGTGGTATTTGATATCACAATCGTAATCACTCAGCAGTTCTATCCAACGTCGTTGCCTCATGTTCAACTCCTTCTAATCTAGTATGTGCTGTAAACTTTTGTGGTCGATGTGTACAGTACACTTGGTCCCGTATAGATAATTCCTCTAGATTTTTAAGGCAAAAAACAACGGATCCAAATTCTAGATCGTGTGTAGTATATTTCTTCTCGTTTCTTCTTCAATTGTCTTGAGGCGTTAGATATTACCTTCCTTCTTTGCATTAGTACTACACCTAAACCTTTGTGGGAAGCATCACAATAAACAACGAAATCCTCGTTCCCTCAGGTAAGGCTAAGATAGGTGCGCTACATAATTTCTGTTTGATCGTCTGGAATGCTGATTCTGCTTTCTCTCCCCACTCCAATTTCACACCTTTCTGAGTAAGCTTTGTCATAGTGTGACAATCCGTAAATTTATGGTTAATATTTTATTCTCAAGTATTATTTAAAAATATTATTTTAATGTTATATTATGAACTCACATACTGATATATAAACATATATAACAAGTAAAAATCGATAAAACCCGAGCTTTACAACATATAGACATTAACGGGCCAAAGTAGCCTTAATGGACAATAAACCCGACTAATTTGGTAAAACACTTATAAACTTATTTATTGGGCTTTGTTGGGAATAAATTAAGGCCAAATCACTTGAGCGCTGACAAGAGTAAAACAAGCGTTGACAAGAACAAAACAAGCGCTGACAGCTCAAGCGTTGACAAGATAAAGCCAAGCGTTGACACATTGAAGACAAGCACTGATGGGAAGATATACTCTACACGTTTATTGTATTCTAGATTACTTCTAGTAAAGATAGGAACAACAATGTATTTTCTATATTTATCTTTACCTAGAATAGCTGATACGTAGATTATTGTACAAGGCTTCTTATGTCTATAAAAGGAGACCTTTAGGTTAATGTTTTATATAAGTTTTTCATTCGTAAACTACTTTCATTATAAGCAATTTTGATATTATTCATCAAAGTGAAAGCTTGTTTATACTATTGTGTGTTCTTGTTTAAGTGTTAAATTCCGCATAACACTTAGATTCATAAGCATATACAAAGGTTTCTCTAAGTGTATTACTTGATCTAATCTCGTATACATAAAGCTAATCGATCTAAGTTTGGGATCAACAAGTGGTATCAGAGCTTGTTGAGGAACTTTTGATCTTAAAGAACACCAGAACCCTAAAAATCACCAAAACCCTAATTTTCTCAGAAACCCTAACAACATCATGTTTGAAGCAATAACCTCCTCCTCCTCAGCTTTACCAAACATCAAGATTCCCATGCTTGATGCAACCAACTTTGACTTGTGGAAGTTCAACTTTGAACAATATATGGGGATCTATGACTATACACTTTGGGAGATTATTGAATATGGAAACACATTCAATAAGGCTCAAAAGATTGCTAATGTTATTGCTCAAAGAGCAGCTGTTGCTGGATGTTCTAAAGAGGATAAGGGAGAAAAACCTGGAGATGGTAGAGCTGTGGCTGCTGATGACATAGCAAAGAAAAGGGTTGACATGAAAGCCCTAAATATTCTGAAAGTTTCTTTGGGACAAGAAAACCAGCATAAATATAGAGGCTATGAATCTGCTAAGGATGTTTGGGCAGCTCTTGAAGTTTCATATGGTGGTAATGCAGACACTAAGGAAGAAAAGAAAAAAGCAACTCATGCATGATTATGCTATCTTCAAAGCTCAACCCAATGAGAAACTGAGTAGTGTGAGAAGCAGATTACTTGACATTACAAGCAAGTTTTCCTTCATGGGGACACAAGTTGGTGATGTTGACATTAATGCTACCTTTCTTAAAAGTCTTGGTGAGGCATGGATGATTGAGGCAAGATCTATTCTTGCCAACAATACTTACAAGAGCTCCTTGTTTGATGACATCTACAACAAACTAAGGATGTTGGAAGATGAAACTCTTCTAGAGCATGGAAGCAAGTCTACCAACAGTAACATGACCTTCTTCTCTCATAGTGAAGGTCAATTCAATCAAAAGGACTCTTACATGCATCCAATTACTGGATCATCATATGTCAGCGTTGGAACAAGTCCTATCAACATCTCCTTTTCAGACGCTGACACATTCAAGAGTGACTCCCCAAGAGTTAAACCTGCTGGTTTGGATTTGGATACTGTTTGTGCTTACATTGCTTCTTTGCCCAATGGTTCAGTGATTACCTATGAGGACCTTGAGCAGATAAGTGATGAGCACTTGGAAGAGATGGACATCAAGTGAAACATGGCTCCTGCTAGTATAAGAGCAAATAGGTGGAACAGAAGGTTTAAAAAGAAGATGACCTTCAATGCTAAAGACACAGCTGGATTTGATAAATCCAAAGTTGAATGCTACAACTGTCATCGTATGGGGCACTTCATGAGGGAGTGCAGATCTTCTAGAAGATCTGATGCTGGTAAACCCTCAAGTCAAGTTGTTAAAGCTCAGGATTCCAAAGCCATGGTTGCAGTTCAAGGAATTGATGGTATGGGATGGGATTGGAGCTATCTGGCTAAGAATGGTGAAGAGGATAAAGCTTTGGTTGCTGATATTGAAGAAGAAGAGCATGTTGAATATGCTCTCATGGCACACTCCTCCTCTTCATCTGATAATGAGGTATATGATGACGCTTTTTGTAGCAAAGGTTGTAGGTTAAATACTGAAAGACTTAACAAAGAGGTGTTAAGATCATTAGATGATATGAGCACTGAAAGATGTAAACTGTCTAATTACCGACTAGCTCTCACTGAAACTGAGAAAACCGTTTCTGAATATAAGAAAATGGAATTTGACTTAAAAGATAAAATCAATATTTTAAAACATGAGTTAGATGCTAGTATGGATATTAGAAACATCATGGAAAGGGTTAATGGTGAGATACATGCTAAGTTAGATGAGGCTATTAAGAATAAAGATAATGTTGGCCTTAAAATTTAAAGATTTGATAGAGCCACCCAAACCCTAGGAGAATGTGTGGGTAAACAAAGGGATCCTAAGGACATGACTGGGATTGGGATGAATGATTACTCTTTGGTTCCACCACCAGCTGGTGACTTCTATGGTGTCCAACAAAAGGACCTATCTTGTACTGGTTTGCCAGAGCTCCAAGAGGAGGAATTCATTCCTCCACCAAGAGTTGTCACTCTAGTTGAAGAGTATCAACAAAAGTTAACTGACCTGAATGAATGGAAGAAATCTAACCCTACTTTGTTTGTTAAGGGTGGCTTACTATGTGAAAGTCCCAATGAGTCAACACCCATTAAGGTTACTAACCCACTCACTGGTAAATTTGTTGACCAAGGCTCAAACACTGATAGAAAACCTAGCATTAAATATGCAGAGATGTATAGGAATACTAGGTCACTGTAAGCAAGTTTATCCCCATTTTCTCCAAATGGTTTTTGATGTCCAAGGTTACTGCACAAGGGATCATAATGATTTTTATAAGATCCCTGAGCAAAAGAAAGCTATTTTTATGAAGATGAACTCACCACCCCATCGTGACCTACCATTAACCCAAGCTATGCTTGCTGTTATTGCAGCAGCACAACCCCAACCAGACCCCCAACCACAAATTGACCCCCAACCTCAACTTGACCCACTACCTGAACCCATACCTTCACCTGAACCTATGCAAATTGACCAAGCTTCCTTCAACGCTGACACATTAAATGTTGGTGTTGACGTGCCTATTTCCAATGTTGACACACAACCTTTACAAACCCAAACACCCCTTAACCAACCCACATCCATCCATTCTTCCACACCATCTTCCACACCCCCTGAATATAGGTTGATGAAACGCCAAAGGACTACTGGAGTGTTCTCCTCTGGTGGTCCTATCCATGTAGCAGAGAGAACCACCACCACAAGTGTGGCTGGTGACCTGGATGAGGCTGGGACTATTGGTTCTGGCTTAGAAGCTGGCCAAGACAGTCCCACCATCATTAAGTCCTCATCCTTGCCCAATGAATCTGACTTGGGAGGTCAAATCCCCATTTTAGAAGAGGGCAGACTGGACCCAATGACTCTTATGGAATTGACGGCAGTCTGCATGAGCTTGCAAAAGCAAAATGCAGACTTAGTACAAGTTGTCAGCTCACAAGGCCTTGAACTAAAGCAATTGAGGGAGAGGATTGTTGTTTTGGAGAGTGCAAGTGCAAGGAGGGGTATGGAGGAATCTTCCAAAGGGGAGGAAGATCCAATAAATCTAAGTGATAAGGGCAGTCATGATGGTCAGTCATTGGATGTTGCTGAGGCCCTTACAACTTTGAAGAAACAAACAGGTTTTGATACGTCCTTAGTTTCTCCTACCAACTTGAATTTCTCATTTACAACTATGTTGGAAGAAGTTACAAAAGGCGTTGAGACAGGATATTTGGGCGTTGACAAGGAGAAATTGAACGCTGACAGAAATATTTTGGGCGCTGATAGAACAGAGTTGGGCGTTGATAGACCTGCACATGAAGGTGATGTATCCTAGTCATCATCTATCATCAAGGAGGTTTCTACACAGGTATCACCATCTACCTTACCAACCATTGCACCATCAGATAAGGGTAAGGGTATAATGGTAGAAGAGATTGTTCCAAAGGATGCAGCTCAAGTTGAGTTTGATAGAAGATTAGCTGCACAAATCATGGAACAGGATAAAAAGGAGGTGAAAGAGTCACCATTTGTTGTGACTTCAGAAGAAGAAAGTGATGGAGCTAGCTCAGACTCAAGTGTGATGATTATAGAACCAGAAAGACTTGAGTATGGTGATGAGTTGGCTAAGGAGAAGCTGAGAGAGTTGAAATTGCAGGTTGACTTTGACATGCCAGAGGTGGTTCAAATGTATAATGCTTGGGAAGAAAGATGTATGGAGAATCCAGACTTGACCATTTCAGATCAAATATGGGGTTTGGAGATTCTTCTTAGAGTTTGTTTGTTCCCAGGCCAGTGAAGAAGGGAATTTCTCTTGAGTTTCCCAAAGATATGGATCCACTATATCCAAGTGAAGCTGTCATCAGAAAGAGCCTCAAGCTCTCACCTTTAGAAGCTTCAGATATGGTACAAGTGTTACGATTAGATTCCAGGAACCCAATTGTGAGCTATGAAAAAGATGAATGTGGGTTTTGGAAGATTGGCAGATATGGCAAAGAGGTACTGTGACAACCCGTCAATTTCAGGTCGTTATTTTAATCTCGACTATTACGTATTACGTGTTTACTTTAATGAGAATTTTAATTTATCGACTAACCGAGAAGGTTATGACTTGAAACTAGCGTAAGAATGTCGATTAGATGAAAACCGACAAGGAATATGTTAGGTATCGATATTATATTCTCAAATAATCATGAAAATGATTTTTATTATATTTAATCTTTATTTCTCGTATTTTACGTTTTAACGAATGACGATAACTATTAGTGATCGCGATACCGACGGATGCCCAAAAATTTACGTTTCATTATCGAATGTCTCGATATTTTATATTTTCGACGTTTTCGATTTAATTGCGTTTTAAGTCGTGTCGAAGCTTTATTATTATTTTTATGAAGCGTTTTAACTTACGAAAAGTATTGTTACGAAACCCGAGCCCCGTAAATATTTTTAAAATGTACAATTTACATTTTCTACCTTGTAAACTATTTACTTGCACTTTGGGACCAAAAGAATGCATTTTTGACAAAATCTACCCTCACCCCACTATTTAAAGATTTTCCACTACACATTCTTTATTAAAAATTCATTTTAATAAAAAAATCAAATCCTCTCTCTTTGTTCTTCATCCAAACCGTCCACCCCCCTAGCAAATCCATCAAATTATTTTGATTTTCACCTTGAATCTAAAGAAATTAAGAAAAGACCCATCTTGGAAATTTCATAAGCTTTATATTGGTATAATTTTCTTCTACATACATTCACTAAATTTTATTTTTGATTTTTGATGATGAACATCAAGTTTGATCCATTTTTATGGTGATATATGGTGTTAATAATATAATATTCATAGTGGGTTATGGTTGCATGTAAGATTTTTATATATTTTATTTTTGTAAGATTAAATTTGAGGGTGTTATGAGTTAATTAGATGTGTTAGTGTGATATTAGGATGATATTAGGACCATAGGAATTGTTGGAATGGGTTGAAAAATTGTTTTGGTATGATTTTTAGATAGGCTATTTTAGGCAGTAACTTTAAGTCCGTTTTTGAAATTGTTACTGTGGTAAACTTGGTAAACTAATACGATAGGGTCGTATAGAATTTCGTTAGCTTCGATTTGAGCTAAAGTAGAGCTTCTAACTCATTACGAGCGAAAAGTTATGCTACTTTTAGTATTTGTGTACCGGGAGACGGGTATCGGCACAATCCGAAAATTGTTGTCGATATTTGGAACGAATCTCGGGGACTATAAAATGAGTTTTAAAAATGTTCAAGGGCTGTTGTAAGTTGATAAACCTCAGGTCATGAGTCTATTTTCAAACCCGAGTGTCGGTTTTGCAAACGGAAATGTTTTGATAAGTCAAAATGGTTTTACAAGTCGAACGCGTAAAACTGTCCGGTTTTTGTAACACGAAGGTGTGTCGGGCAGAAGGTCTTAGAAGTAATATTTTTGAATGAAATTTAAACTGAGTCTTATTCATATTATGTGTGAGTTTGTCACCAAGTTTCGTCGAAATCAGACATGTCTAGATAGGTTAGATTGGTGTGTACATTTGGAGTGTACATGTTGAGTGGTATTTTGGACACGTAGTTCAATACTTGTGTGGCGTGAGTTGAGTATTCACTATTGGACGTGGTGACTTACTCAAGTGTTAAGTCATTATATAAATGACTTAGCTACTGGTCCGAGGGAAGTAAAAATGATGGTTTGACTTGCGTTGACTTGGCGTCTTATGACGGGTCAATGTCGAGGGTGTAAGTGTTTAAAAGAATAAGTGTTGAATAAAAGGGTATAGAAGTACACTTATATTTTTGTTATTTTTCGGGATTTTCATGGTCATTTGAAATTGACTTTCATATTATTTAAGTATTAAATATACTTGAGTCGTTTATTAACGAACGCGCCTTATTTGGTAGGTTGCGGTCTTCGTGTTTAAAAGGGTATCACAAATCGTCGGCGATCGTCACGTCACTACTATCGTACCAAGGTGAGTCTATAGCCTCGCTTTAACATGTTTACTTGTTTTATAAAACCCGCGAGGGGGATAACATGCTTGTTTTATTAAAATAAAAGGGGTACGACGAGAAGTTGTGGAGCCCTTATTATTGGAAAAACATTATTATAAATGAAGGGTACAACGAGAAGTTGTGGTAAACCCTCTTTCTTTTAAAAATTGAACACAAAGGACCCGATTGTATGCTTAGATGAAAGTTGTTATGTAAGTTTGTTTTAGCCTTAAAAGACCCATGAATCGTGAATTGTTAATCGAAAGGAACGCTAATACTATGGGATAGATCTATCGGGGTGACACCCAGTCCGGTCGCGAGTAGCTCTCGCGTGGTGTTGTGATGCACCAGTAATGAAACATCGGATGCAATTGTATAAGAGAAATATACGCACTTGGCTAGGTGTGTTGGGCTGAAATATATATGTTAACGTTCAATTTCACGAGGCAAATAGAAATAACAACGATAATTATGTCTGGTCCACATGATTGTCAACCACGGAAGGTTTATTCAGAATACTTGTGTTCGTTTATTTAATTTAAACTCTATAGATTCACTCAACATTTTTGTTGACTTTATAGCATGTTTTATCTCAGGTCCATGAAGAAGGCACTCAAGGAAGGCGGTTTCACGCAGCTTGCTAAATTAAAATGTTTTGGCCCGCTTTACTAAACTATATCCATTCTAAGAAACTTTTATTATTTGGTTGTGTAAACTTAAACTATTTGGGACCATGTGTGAACTGTTTTATTTTTAAACAAATGAATGGATGTATGTTTTGTTAAAACGACTCATTTTGAGGCGTTGTCTATGATATTGAGGTTGAACCATGATAGTAACACCCAATGACCCTTCCGCTGCTATGACCCGAAATTGGGGGTGTTACAGATTGGCATCAGAGCTCAAGTTATAGAGAACGAAAAGAATTTCCAAAAATAAAATTTTGAAATCTTTTGACTATAACATCTGCAAGCGAAACCTCCGAGTTGCCAATGGACGAGAACAAGCAAAGTATATATATATGTTATACATGTTTAATTATTAATTATGCTTAAAGCATAATGGAGTACATTTATTTATTTATAAATGTCTAATATTTGATTATTATAATACTAATACGTGATTTACAAACGACGCTGATTGTCACAATAGAAATCCCTGTCTTTTGACTCATTCCTCGCGAATCTTCGTTCCTTGTCTAAATTCTATTCTTCGTTCTATCATCCATTCTTGTTTCTTTTCATCTATCTATTCTTATTCTGTGTTATTCATGTTTTGTTATCACAAGCGTTGAATGAATACTCATTTTGATGTGAATTGTGTAACAGGATCATGCCGCCAAAACAGTTGACTGAGACTCAGTTACGTGCTATAGTAGCTGATCAATTTCAGATATCTATGAATGCATTTATGGCAAACTTGAATAATGGAGCCGGTGGATCTGGTGGAGCTAGTGGATCTGGTGGAGCTGGTGGATCTGGTGGAGCTGGCGATACTGGAGCTGGCGCTACTGGAACTGGTGCTACTGGAGCTGGCGCTACTGGAGCTGGCGCTACAGGAACTGGCGCTACTGGAACTGGCGCTACTGGAACTGGTAATACTGGAGCTGGCAATGCTGGTACTGGAACTGGTAATGCTGATAGACCGGTGATTCCTGAAAACAAGAAGTGCAATTATACCTCGTTCATGAAATGCAAACCTCCAACTTTTAAGGGTACTGAAGGCGCTGTTGGGTTAATGCAATGGTTTGAGAAATTAGAATCCGTGTTTCGATTTAGTGGAAGTGAGGAAGGAGATAAAGTGACGTTTGCCTCTGCTACTCTTCAAGGGCGAGCATTAACTTGGTGGAATGGAAGAATGGCATCAATGGGTATGGATGCTGCTTACGCTACACCTTGGGTGGAAGTAAGAGGGTGGATGACTGAGGAATTCTGTCCAAGGAGTGTTATTCAAAGGTTAGAACAGGAATTATATCAGCTGAGACTGAAGGGTACCGACATTGATGGATACACAAACAGATTCCATGAACTTGCTCTACTTTGTCCGAACAAAGTTAACCCAGGATACTTGAAGGTGGAGCAGTATATTCGAGGCTTATCTACCAACATCCGTGGGGATGTGACCTCATCTAAACCTGCCAACATTGATGAAGCTGTTCGTATGGCCTACCAACTAATGGGTCAAATCATCCAAGACAAGGCTGATGGTGTTTCTGAAGGCAACAAAAGAAGAGCTGAAAATGACAGTGATGATCGTGGTGATAACCGTCAATCTCACAACAGAAATCAAAACCGAAGGAGGGGTAATGCTAATGCGATGACTGAAGCTGCAACTGCTGATAAGGGAACCAGATGTCAACGCTGCAAGAAGTCTCATACTGGTGAATGTGCTAAGTGTGGAAAGTGCAACAAGTTAGGTCACAAGACTGAAGACTGTTGGGGACCAGGAAAGAAGGGAGTGACGTGCTTTAACTGCCAAGGTAAAGGACACATGAGGAACCAATGCCCTCAACCTCCAAAGAATGCACGTGGTGGTGATAACCAGGGAAAAGCTTATCAGTTGGGCGAAGCCGAAGCGAAGCAAAACCCGAAAGTTGTCACTGGTACGTTTTTACTAAACAACCGTTATGCTACAGCTTTATTTGATTCTGGTGCGGACAAAAGCTTTGTGTCTACAAGATTTAGTACCTTAATTGATATCAAACCGGTCGAATTAGACGCAAGTTATGAGGTAGAACTAGCTGATGGTAAATTAGTGAGTACAAATCGTGCGCTCCTAGGATGTTCTCTTAATCTCTTGAACCGTATTTTTAAGATAGACTTGATGATTGTTGAATTGGGAAGTTTTGATGTTATTATCGGAATGGATTGGTTATCCAAGTATAACGCGTCTATCTTGTGTGGAGAAAAGAAAGTTAGGATTCCTTTAGACGACAAGACCATGGTTATCGAAGGTGATCAACGTAATTCGCGACTGAAAATCGTTTCGTGCATTAAGGCTCGTAAGTATATCGAAAGAGGCTGTGAGTTATTCCTAGCTAAAGTAGTGGAGAAAGAATCGAAGGAGAAACGTGCTGAAGATGTACCTGTTATCCGCGACTTTCCTGAAGTGTTTCCGAAAGATTTGCCTGGACTTCCTCCTCCAAGGCAAGTAGAATTCCGAATTGACCTAATTCCTGGTGCTGCACCCGTGGCTCGTGCGCCATATCGTTTAGCCCCATCCAAGCTGAAGGAGTTATCTGTGCAATTGCAAGAGCTATCTGATAAAGGTTTTATACGACCGAGTTCGTCACCTTGGGGAGCTCCTGTCTTATTCGTTAAGAAGAAAGATGGTTCATTTCGTATGTGTATTGATTATCGAGAGTTGAATAAGCTGACGATCAAGAATCGTTATCCGCTTCCAAGAATTGATGATTTATTCGATCAACTCCAAGGTTCTCGTGTTTTCTCCAAAATTGATCTTCGTTCTGGTTACCATCAACTTCGCATACGTGAGGAAGATATTCCTATTACGGCGTTTAGAACTCGTTATGGTCACTATGAGTTTCTGGTTATGCCTTTTGGTTTGACTAATGCACCTGCTGTATTCATGGATTTAATGAATCGCATTTGTAAGCCGTATCTTGATAAATTCGTGATCGTTTTCATAGATGATATTCTAATCTACTCCAAGAGCAATGAAGAGCATGCCGAACACTTAAGGATTATCTTGAACTTGTTGAAGAACGAAAAGTTATACGCTAAGTTCTCGAAGTGTGATTTTTGGCTTAATTCTGTACAATTTCTCGGACACGTGGTTGATAAAAGTGGAGTACATGTTGATCCTGCAAAGATCGAAGCCATCAAGAATTGGAGTGCTCCGACTACTCCAACTGAAGTGCGACAATTTCTAGGTCTGGCTGGTTATTACCGAAGGTTTATTGAAGGATTCTCATTGATATCGAAACCATTAACGAAGCTGACTCAGAAGAATAAACCGTATGTGTGGGGCGATGATGAAGAAGAAGCTTTCCAAACCCTGAAGATGAAACTCTGTAGTGCGCCGATTTTATCGTTACCTGAAGGAAGTGAAGATTTTGTTGTTTATTGCGATGCATCTCTCAGAGGATATGGTGCTGTTCTCATGCAACGTGAAAAGGTGATCGCATATGCCTCTAGACAATTAAGGAAGAATGAGGAGAACTACACTACCCATGACTTGGAATTGGGCGCTGTGGTTTTCGCTCTGCGACTTTGGAGACATTATCTGTATGGTACGAAGTGTACAGTATTCACTGATCATAAAAGCCTACAATACATACTGGATCAAAAGGAGTTGAATATGAGGCAACGTCGATGGGTTGAACTATTGAGTGATTACGACTGCGAAATTCGTTATCATCCGGGAAAGGCGAACGTGGTAGCTGACGCGTTAAGTCGAAAGGAAAGGGAGAAACCGATTCGAGTGCGTGCTTTAGTAGTGACAGTTCATAATAACTTACCTGAGCAGATTCGGAACGCACAAGTTGAAGCATGCAAGAAGGAAAATATTGCTGCCGAAAGATTTAGGGGAGACGGTGAAACATTTGAGACGCGACCCGATGGTATCAGATGTTTGAGAGGTCGAATCTGGTTACCATTCTTCGGTGGACTGAGAGACTTGATTATGTTAGAATCTCATAACTCCAAGTATTCTATTCATCCTGGATCGGACAAAATGTACCAAGACTTGAAAAAGTTATACTGGTGGCCGAATATGAAAGCTGATATTGCAACATACGTCGCGAAATGCTTAACATGTGCAAAAGTGAAAGCTGAATATCAGAAGCCGTCAGGATTACTTGTCCAACCTGAAATTCCAGTCTGGAAATGGGAGCGAATTACGATGGACTTCATCACAAAACTCCCAAGGACACCGTCTGGGTTCGATGCAATTTGGGTTATTGTTGATCGTTTAACTAAATCCGCTCATTTTATTCCAATCAACGAGAGGTTTGGTTTGGAGAAACTCACCGATATTTATCTGAAGGAAATCGTGTGCAAGCATGGTGTTCCTATTTCAATCATTTCTGATAGAGATAATCGTTTTGCTTCTGGATTTTGGAGATCACTTCAAAAGTCGTTAGGAACCAATTTGGATATGAGCACAGCCTATCATCCACAAACTGATGGGCAAAGCGAAAGAACAATCCAAACTTTGGAGGATATGCTACGTGCTTGTGTGATAGACTTTGGAAGTAGCTGGGATAAGCACTTACATTTGGCCGAATTCTCGTACAATAACAGTTATCACGCGAGTATTAAAGCTGCACCTTTTGAAGCACTGTATGGGAGAAAATGTAGATCACCCGTTAGCTGGAGTGAGGTTGGTGATGCCCAACTCACTGGACCAGATTTGATTAGAGAAACGACGTATATGATTGTGCAAATCAAGAATAGGTTGTTGTCTGCTCGAAGCCGACAGAAGAGTTATGCGGATGTGAGAAGAAAACCATTGGAGTTTAACGTGGGAGATAAGGTTATGCTAAAGGTATCACCATGGAAAGGTGTTGTACGATTTGGAAAACGTGGGAAGTTAAGTCCTCGTTATATCGGACCATTCAAGGTTACATCTAGAGTAGGACCCGTGGCATACCAACTTGAACTACCACAAGAACTGTATGGGATTCATAACACTTTTCACGTGTCGAATCTGAAGAAGTGTGTAGATTTGTAAATCTATGCTTATGTTTTTAGAGAGAGAAAGAGATAGAGAGATGGTGGATTTCACACTTCTAGAGAGAGAAAGTTAAGAACAACTATGTGTAAATTATGAAAAACCACACCCTCTCCATCAAAGGAGAGGGTTTATATACCCAAGCCTTGTAATGGGCTTGGGCTTACACGTTTTGGCCGGCCTACACAAGTTGTAGGCTTGGCTTGGACTTGTTTGATAAATAAAGAGTGTTAACTAAACTACGAGCTATTACATGGAGTATCGTTGGAGTGACCGATCCTTCTTAATACGTAAAACGTATTTCCAACAATCTCCCCCTAAGGGAGGTCACTCCAAACAAGGGCGTTACCCAAGTTACAATAGTAAAATAAACCTAGCATACTATGCTTGTCTTGAGCTCGTAGTCTTCGTCTTTCTTTTTCTTCTTTTTCTTTTCTGGTGAACATGCTGATGTGATCTTTGATATCAGTCTTGAGCATTAATCTCTTGCCTTGATCTTGTGCATCCATCGCTTGTGATCTTCTCCTCTTCGTGACCTCACGTCCCACATACTTATACCTTTGTAATTCTTGAAAGCTTCAGAGTTCGATACAGCGGAAGACTTAACTTTTAGGCTTTCTTGAATTTGATGAGGTATTAAGTGCATAAAGTATAAGCATGCGGGGACGACTTCTTCTTGGATCCCGCAACGCCACCGTCTTCAAATGCCGCAACATAAGTAGACACGAACGAAATGGCTTTGAACATTTCATTCTAATTCGGTAGCATTTTACCTCCGGTCGGTGAAGACCGTTGGACGATATTAGATATCGTACCCGTGACGGATAGTTTCAATTAAGTAACTTCCTGACAGGATTTCGCGGGTAAACCCGTTCTCTTTATTCGACCGTCCAAAGCTGACTGCGAACATAAAGAGTGAATCATTTGGATAATAATATCCGCATGATTTGAAGCCGTCAATTCATGTTCCTGGAACAAGTGAAATTCAATTAAGAACCGCACCATCGTTGCTTTCCAGTTGTCACGAGCTTGATTCGTATAGAATCTTGCAAGTTACCTACCAAGTGCTGTTTGAGGTTAACACTAGAAGGATTTCCACTCATCACCGTGAACACTAAGGTATCACTCTGAGTGTTCTGGCAAGATCATTAAGATATTGCGTAGAGGCCTGGAACGTGTTTAAATTCAGTTAAGAATTAAACAGCTGTTGCTTTCCAGTTATCACAAGTTTGATTCATAAAGAATCGCACAAGTTACCTACCATGAGCTTTTTGATGTTCGCTCAAGAAGGATTTCCATCTTCATTGTAAATACTTTCGTATTACTCGGATGTTCAGGCAAGATCATGAAGATTTTGCGTAGGACTCTTAAAATCTTTCTTACTTTTCACAGTGTGTGAAGAAGCAAGGAAATATGAAAGTGTGTCCTAATGAGATATTTGATGATCTCAAATGGCTCTAGACTCGATCGTGCATTTTGGATTTTAGTGATCGGAGGCTGGAGAGGAGTGCCACCTTTTCAATACCAATTTATTCGGAGTGAATAAATCAATAGATAACGTGTTGTCTCCGTGTGATTAAAACAAATACCTTTTGAGAGATATCTGAGTTAGCTGGGATGGGTTGTGCATTGCATCACTGGGTCCATGATGTCTGTCTTCAATATCAAGATTCATTAAAATGATCTCAATAGCATATGTATTGACCCGGTTTCTGCCTAAAGTTGTAAGGAGGGCTTCTTTCTTTACACCCTTTATCTTTACAATTCTTTTTCATTCTTCAACCCCTTCAATGCTTACCAATACGTCATAACTAGCACCTTGTTGTGATTGTTCCAGTGCTAACTTAAGTACTTGGTCGGCATTCAGCTACGTTCACATTCTTTCTCCACCTTTCCTAAGGACTACTATTTCTAGCTATGGAATGTCCTTGGGAAGATTCCTCCGGTTCTGGAAGAACCATAGGACTTAACCTATCCTACCATCCTTATGTCACCACAATCTTCATCGTCGTGAAATAACTGGGTTTTGGGTAAGTATATGTCACCATGAAAATCCATTTTGATATAGAAAATCCATTTTGCTCCCCCTTAACATATGCCACGATATTCGAAAACATTTCGCATATGTAGAGATGAGCCAGCACATTAAGTCAAACCATTTGTGATAATATCCCATATTAAATCACATTTTCTCCCCCATATTAAAAATATTAACCCAATCGATGTTTTTAATATCAATTGATTTAATGAAGTTTTAACAAAGGTTTTGGGAAAAAAAATGCAAGTCCGTTTTACCTTCATGATATCAAACACATGAGATATGATACCGATTTGTAACATGATCACATATTCACCATATTAGAAAAGAATTGACAAGGTTGGACCTGATAGATGAGAACGTCATATGATAAGATCAAATGGTTCTTGTCAGCATATGTTGGTCGCCTCGTCACGTCTGAAGTCATCTCTTGACACCACATGTACGATTGGTATTGTTGTCTTGACACCAACTTGTGAGCTTGGCACGTTCGGCATCGAAGATTCTGAATGCTTGACAGTTGCTCCCCCTCAATTGTTGACCCGTGTTCTATCGAAAGAGCTGTAGTCGTCGGTTGAGTAGTCGCATCGTCGAGTATGTAGATACCAATTGTAGATAACATGGTTGTAGAGATGATAGCTTCATAAAAACAAGACTTCTCTTGTTTTGACAAATAAATGCACTGAAACGTACATAGATTTGTGTTAGACCAAGTTATAAAGTAAACTTGATCCCTTACAAGGTTTTAAAGTAAACCTTGCCCGAGAAAATTAATTCCCGTTGTGAGCCAAAGCTTTCATAAGAAATACCTGACTTTAATGTGAAAACCGGGTTGCAGTCTGAAATAACTACAAGCCATATAGGCATGTTTTATGAAATATTTACAACTTTTGTACGAACTCTATTTATGGCGCCGTGTCGATATTAATCAACATTTCTAAGGCCGTAAATATTATCGTACCAAAAGACATGCCTTTGAAAGATAAAGTAAAAATATTTTTGGATTTTTCTAGATTTTTCAATTTTTATGGTTTTTATATGGTTTTATATTTTTGTATTTTGCTTTTGTGGATAAAAATATAAACAATATATACAAATGATCACCAAGGATACGGAGAATAGTTTTACCAAGACTATTCTTTCGCATCATCTGCTAGTTCCTTAAGAGTCTCAGGCGAGAAGGTTCTCATTCCTAGCTTGTCGGCCAAAAATTCAATTCGAGCGCGATCTAAAGCCTTCGTGAAAATATCCGCCAATTGATACTCAGATCGGACAAAGTAAAGCTCGATTACTCCATTTTCCACTTGCTCCTTGATGAAATGGTAGCGAATGTCAATATGCTTCGACCGGGAGAATTGAACGTTGTTGCAGCATAAGGCAATTGCACTCTTGTTGTCACAGTACATCGGAATCTTGTTGAAACCTAGACCATAGTCGGTTAATTGTGATCTCATCCAAAGAATTTGAGCACAGCAACCGGACATAGCTATGTATTCTGCTTCCGTACTTGAAATTGCAGCGCTTTTCTGCCTTTTCGATGCCCAACTGATTAGACGATCTCCTAGTAGTTGCAAAGTTCCACTCGTGCTACGCCTTGTATCTTGACAACCCGCGTGATCCGCATCTGCATATGCCATTAGTGCAATAGAAGAGTCCTTCGAATACCAAAGTCCCCGATTAATGGTTCCTTTTAGGTATCGAAAGATCCTTTTAACAGTAGCTAAGTGTAACTCAGTAGGCCTAGTTTGATATCTAGCACACATACATATAGCAAACTGAAGATCAGGTCTACTGGCTGTGATATACAGAAGAGTACCTATCATTCCACGATAAAGTGTCGGATCAACGGCAACTCCATGAGGATCTGCATCAAGCTTAGTTCGTTCCACCATTGGAGTATCCACGGGGTCGCAAGATTCCATCTTATACTTCTTAAGCGATTCAAGGGCATACTTGGATTGATTGATAAAGATGCCTCTGGGACTCTGAGATATCTGAAGACCTAAGAAGAATGATACCTTGCCCATCATTGACATCTTAAACTTGGAAGACATGAGTGTCCCAAACTCATCCGATAAGGTTTGGGTCGAGGCTGCAAATATAATATCATCAACATATATTTGTACCATAATCATATCTTTACCTCGTTTCTGAATGAACAGCGTGGGATCCACCTTGCCTTTTGCGAAGCCTTGAGTAATGAGGAATTGTGACAATAGATCATACCATGCGCGTGGAGCTTGCTTCAACCCATAGAGAGCCTTCTTAAGCTTGTACACATGATTAGGATAATTAGGATTCACAAAACCATCCGGCTGTTGAACATAGACTTCTTCCTTGATTTCACCATTAAGAAATGCCGTCTTCACATCCATCTGATAGACGATCATATTCATATGGGCTGCATAAGCGAGGAATAGTCTAATAGCTTCCAAACGGGCAACAGGTGCAAAGGATTCCATAAAGTCGATGCCCAATAATTGCTTGTATCCACGAGCTACTAGTCGAGCTTTGTTTTTCAATATTCCGCCTAACTCATCGAGTTTCACCTTGTAAACCCATTTCAAAGTGAGTAACTGCAATTGATCCGGGCATGGGACAAGTTCCCAAACATCAAGACGTATGAATTCGTTAAGTTCTTCTTGCATAGCTTCTATCCAACAGGATTGAGTAAAAGCTTGTTGCCATGTCTTAGGTTCAACTTCAGTGAGAAAAGCATCAAAGTGACAAAACAGTGCACTTTCTTGTAACTGACTTCGTGTGGATACCGGACGATTAGGGTCACCAATAATAGAATCTATAGGATGATCCTTTGTCCACTTGCTGTCATGTTCACGAATCCGTGGATTGGAGTAAACTGTAGAAGGAGCTTCCTCTGAGGTGGACGACCCGGCTTGATTAGGGTCGGGAATAGATACACCAAAGAATGGAAGTTCACGCATTTGAGCGAATTCCAAATCGTGATCATCGTCATCCTCTTCATCATCAATAGGCATGACATGGGTAGTTGTTACTTGTGTTGGTTGAGAATTACTCGTTGTTGGTATATCTTGACCAATTGTTGGTGCAGATGTGTCTGATTGTGCTTCGGTTGCTGGAGCGACAACTTCGGTTACCGGAGCTATTACCTCAGGTTCTGGAGCAACAATAGTTGGAGGAGTAAAGAATTCATCAAAGAACGGTTGAAACAACGTATCCCATTCATTCCTGGTAGGTGGTATAAATGATGAAGTAGGGTTGTTTGGGACAAGACCAGAACTAATGTTACTGGGTCCCATTTCATGAAGTGCGGGTTCAGAGCTGCTTTGCTCAGAAGCCATTGCTGTCAGCTCATCAAAATCAACATTCATAGTTTCAAGGATTTTGCGAGAATTGCGGTTGTAGATTCGGAATGCCTTCTTTGCGGGTGCGTAACCAATGAAAATACCAATATCAGCCTTTGGTTGAAGTTTTCCCAAATTGTCACCATCATTATTTGGATAGCAAAGAGAACCAAATACATGAAGATATGATAAATCTGGTACTTTTCCATGGAGAAGCTCATAAGGTGTTTTATCATGGCGTTTACGAATTAGTGACCGGTTTTGGGTGTACACTGCTGTAGATACTGCTTCTGCCCATAAAAACAATGGAGCCTTTGCGTAAATTAACATCGTTCGAGCAGCTTCCATAAGTGTGCGATTTCGCCTTTCAACGACACCGTTTTGCTGTGGAGTGCGAGCAACGGATGTTTCATGAGAAATGCCAACTTCTTCATAATAATCACGCAAAATTTGATTCACAAATTCGGTTCCATTATCTGTACGAATGCGTCGGACAGTAGTGTTGAGTCGCACTTGAATCATCTTGAGAAATCTGATGATGAATTTAGGTGCCTCATTTTTTGCTTTAAGAAATTTCACCCATGTAAACCGAGAGTAATCATCCACAATAACGAGGATGTACTTTTTGCCACTAAGACTTTCAACACGCATTGGCCCACAAAGATCCATATGCAACAGATAAAGTTTCTCTTGGTTGGTGTCTTCAGTCTTGGGTTTGTAAGACTTCTTAGTGCTTTTCCCCATTGTACACGCGGAACACAAATGATCCTTGTGAAATGATAGTTTAGGAAGACCACGAACAAGTTCGTTTTTCGCCAAGTGATTAATAGCGTCAAAGTTAAGATGAGATAATCGTCGATGCCATAACCATGACTTAGTCTTCGATGCTTTGGAGAGAAGACATACGGGAGAAGCGGCCATCATGTCTTGTAGAGACAAAGTATACAAATTATTCCCTCGAGTACCTTTCAATAAATCAACCCCTTCCAAATTACGAATGAAGCAGGTATGCTCTCGAAAAGCAACTTCTAGGTTTGCATCACAAAATTGTCCCACAGAAAATAAGTTGTGACCAAGACCTTCCACGTAATACACTCTTGAAATTATAACATTCCCAATATGATATTCACCATAACCCATTATCTTTGCAATATGATCATTACCAAATCGAACCGTACCAAGAAACTTGCTGACGAAATTTCTGAGCTGAGAGCGATCTCCGGTCATATGCTTGGAGCAACCAGAGTCCAAATACCAGAGAACAATTTGGACCACCTGTTTTCAACAACAACAGTAGACAATGCATTGGAAACTATTGGTTCCGGAGTGTTAGCAGATACATATATAGTATTATCAGAATTGCTAACATTTTTGAGACCCTTAGATTTCCTGCGTTTTCTAATGTGAGTTTTAGCATTAACAGGTTTTACTGTTCCAACTTTCTTAGGTTTTGGAGTATTTGCGGGCACTACAGTGGGAGTAGACCTATTTAAAGGGCACTTGGTTCCTACAGTAGTGTCAGTGTTCCTAGTTAAAGGACACGCTTGTGTTTTGGTAGCCTTTGTACTCCTAGTTAAAGGGCACGCATTCTTCACTTTAGTGGGAGTGATCCTAGTTAAAGGGCACGTATTTCCTACTATAGTGAAAGTTCTACCAGTGGGGCGCCACATCCAACCAACTTGGGTTAACACTTTCCCAGTCGGTTTCCATTCTAATCCATTTTTCCGGGCCTGCATCTCATTCACATGGTCAATAAGGCAAGAATCATGATGACTAGAAAACATACATTCATTGCAATTCCAACATTTTAAATTAGAATTCACAGTAGGCTTAGAACGCTGCACAACCGCAGAGCCTTTAGGTTTAGCTACATGATTCTTTTTATTCAAAACAGAAATAACATTCCTAGGATGGGCTTCTACTTTCTTCTTCACTTGACTACTAGATGGGGGCAAGATCCTATCATTCTTCTTGTTTCTCTTAAGCTTAGATCTTTGAGCCTTAGTAGTGGTGCTTACTCCTGTAGAAGGCAACACGGGAATATTAGAAGCTTGTTTTGATTCCGCCTTATCTTTAGTGACCAAAGTTTGAGATGGTTTAGTCCTAGGGCCCTTGTTAAGTGGTGTGACGGCTACTAGGTTCCTTTTGATTGCACTAGAGGACGATGCTGAGATAGTGGCTGCGTTATCCACAAAATTCTTACCTTTTAGAGTTCGAAGTGTTTCCTTTAACTCAGCCAAGACCAGATTCTTATCACAAATTTGTTCCCTCAAATCAGATATTTCCACCGACTTTCGATTCAATTGTTCAATCAATGATTGATTCTGTGCAGTGGTATCAACACATGCGGGCTGTACTGAATCGAAGAGTCGTGTATTTTTCTGTTTTAAGTTATCAACTTTGGACAAAATCTTGGAAACTCGATTATCTAGATCAAGTTTAAAATTCTCAGCGGCCTCAAGTACGTTCACACAGTGATTCTCCTTAGATTTCTCTATGTCTATCGGCAAAGATTGAGCAACCTTGTCACTTGGCTGACGCTGTTTTGAGTGTAAATTCAATCGAAAATTCTTTTCAAAATTTGCATCATCGATATTAACACCTTCGAATGACGTTTCAAATATTTCTTGAATAAATTGTTGCTTGCATTCAAGCGAAATACAATGTGTTTGAATCTCATCAAAACGTTTTGAAAGCGAAGAATATGAATCTTGAAGCTTTAAAAATTCAGCGTCAGATTCGTGACAAGTACTATCTACCACATTATCCACAGATTCAACATTATGCACAATAGAATCATTATCAACACTTGTATTCACACAGACAGAAACTATATCATGAGACATCACTTGCTTCAGAAGCAGATCATTTTGGCGTGAAACCCGTTCTATTTCAAGTAAACTGTTTTCGTAAGCATCATCCATTTCATTGAAAACACGTCTAACTTCGTCTAATTCCAAAGACAAATCTTGATCAAGATTACTAAGACAAGCCTTAACATTCTTTACAAACGGAACAATTTCATCTCGAAACGCAGCTCTAGTGTGCTCAAAGTTCCATTCACCTTCCGTTATGGCTGTGGCCGTCGTACGTTCCAAAATGACCTTTTCAAAATCGGCTAAGTGTTGGTGAACCGCATTTAAGTTAACAGACGCCTTACTTACCGGTGGAATTAACTTCGTTAAATCCTTTTTGACGAGTGTAGGAGACGTACTAGGAAGGTTTTCATTTGACAAACTTTGGGGCACAAGAACTGTTAATTCTGCTAATTCCTTTTGTAAGCGAATGCGTGTCTTTTTCGAAAATTGATCTTTGTTATGTTGATCATAATCAATTGTATGGAATTTTGAAAGCATTTTAGAATGAGTTTCATCCCCAAGTGATTGTGTCTCCTCAGTACTACGAACAAAAGGTGCTTCTTTCGATTTGCCAATTATGGTCATGTCATAAAGGCCGGGAATATATTCCTGAGCTTGTTTTGCATAACCGGGATTAGGTGGTAAATCTTGAAGACGCTTAAGTTCGAATTCTTTAAATGATTTAGTTAAGAGGTGAACCTTTTCTGTGGAAGCGTATTGTTTTAAAAGCTGTTGTTCTTTGAATTTAAGAAGTTTGGTAGCATTAATTTCCGATTCAACCTTTTTAGACTCGAGAGTTTCGAAATCCATTTTAAGTTTCTGAAAATCATTGACAACCGACTCTTTTTCTTTTAATTCATTGGAAAGATTAGCTTTTAATAATTCTATTTCTTTCAAGTGTTCAATCTTTTCAAAACGAAATTGGTCAAATTCAGAACATGTTATTTTCTCTTCTTGAGGTACCATTTCAAAAGTTTTGACCTTTTCTTTATGCAACGCAAGCTCAGCAGTTAGGGTGGAATTCGTATCTACGGATTGTCTGAGGGCCATATGCATTTGATCAATAATATGTTTAGGCACCATGACCAAATCATGTTGAGCATAAGATTCCATACCCGTCGTAGCATTTGGTTGAGGTTCACTCAAATGTGTAGAATTGGATACCACAGCATTTGAGTTACTAGTTCCCGAATGCTGTTCGAGGTTGTCATTTTCATGCCCAACTTGATGTTGGTTATCATCAATATTATTAGATGTGGTTGGTACCTCACTAATGACATCAGAACCGTAGTGAGAGAGATTAGCAACGAGAGCAGCTTGGGCAGAGTGAATGTCATCACAATCCGAATCGTATGCATCAAGATCATCCGCTTGATAAGCTGCATTAGAAGTAGAAACGACCGCAATGCCTTCAGTATCTGCTGCCCCTGGGTCTGCCAGAAATGCCAACTCCTCTGAATCCAAAATCTTCCCCTTAGACTGAGCATCAACCAAATACATCTTCTCACGAAACCATGCATCATCCCTTCTCCTTTTTGGCTGAGTGCATTCCCTAGCCATATGACCTTGTCCTCGGCAATTGTAGCAAGTCACAACCTTCTTAGGACCAATAGGACTCCCATTTCCAGTAGCTTGAGCATTCACAGCTTGATTGTTCCTAGTCCTTGTAGGAGGTCCATATGAATTTTGCCTTCCCTGAATAGGTTGCACCGTCACTTGACCATCTTGAACAGTGGCTTGTTGTCGAGGATTTGAAGAGGTGCGGAGCTGATTGTTTGTTGGTGGAAATCCTCTAGTAGCAACAAGTTTTGACAAGTAAGCAGTGAGATGGTTTAGAACATCAGCTGGCGTATCATTTGGAGTAAAGACCGGTGCTTGGATTGGTGGAAGTTCATTAGAGTAAAAAGCCTGTGCTGATTGTGCTTCTATTGGAAAATATCCTTGCTGAGGAGTATAGCCCATTGGAGAAGTGTTGGCTTGTGATGGTGATGTCTGATATTGTGGTTGCTGTGGAAAAGATTGTTGATGAACACTTTGTTGATATTCTTGCTGTGGCATCATTGGTGGTTGATAAGATGGTTGATGTGGTTGCTGATAGATGTGTGGTGGTGGCTGCTGCAAGTATGATGGTTGTTGATAAGTATAAGCCATGTTTTGTTGAGAAGCATACATTGCAAGTGGATCATGAACTTGAGGTGTAGACAACCGAGCCTCGATCACATGGCATTCATGTTGTTGAAGAAAAGCTTGAAGTTGATCCACATTGGTGTTATGCAAGTCCTTAGCCAATTTAACATCCGTCACGTATTTTTTCCATTCTGGAGGAAGAGTGTTCAAATACTTGGTGTTCAATTGAAAGGTAGGAATTGCCATGCCATAGATGTTAAGCTCATTCAACAATAGGGTAAATCTTAGATAGTAATCATTGAGAGTCTCCCCTGGCACATAGGCAAACTTATCAAAAGTATCATAAAGCTTACACTCTCGTTCTTGTTTAGTTAACGAGGTGCCTTGCATTAGAACACGAATTCTATCCCATAACTCTTTGGCAACTTTATGTTTGCTGACGAGTTTGTAGACATCTGGAGGAAGAGCTTGGAGAATGATGTTTGTAGCATACTTATCACATTTATCTTGAATCTTCATATCTCCAGTCAACTCACCCGTTGTGCGAGGACGAGTGGTCGTACCTTCCGTCACAGTACCATAATCTAATGGTCCATTGAGCACTGATGCCCAAATAAGATGGCCATTCTCCTTGTTCAACATATAAAGTTCCATTCGGGAAGCCCATTCCTCATACATAGTCTTCACCAACATTGGTGGACGATTATCCGTACCCGAGAGGATGGACTTATCCGTAAGAGATGTGTACTCCATTTTAATACGTTAAGATTTACAAAGTTGATCGAACAATGAAATAAGGTTAAGTATTTTTGTGTTGTTGTGAGTTAAAACCGAGAAACAATGTTAAAATCCCCTAAAATATGTTCTCGATAAACCAAAAATTCCAAGTCAAAATTACACACGATCGGAATGCCAGATCGGAGTGTCAGATCGTAATACGTGATCGGAATGTCAGATCGTAAAACCAGATCGGAATGTCAGATCGTAACACCAGATCGGAATGTCAGATCGTAACACCAGATCGGAATGTCAGATCGTAATACCAGATCGGAATATAGCCCTGTCGAAATGTTGTTGGTATCGGAGTTCAGATCGCAAAGCCCTATCGGAATGTTCAGATCGCAAAGTGGCTGACAAAATTCGAGCAGAGTAACGACTTAAAATACTTCCTTATACCCGTCGGAATCTCAGATCGCAATAGCTATCGGAATGATTCAGATCGGAATAAGTGATAAAAATCCCACGATCGCAATGTAGAAACCAAACCCTTTCCGATGGAAGGTTATTGCGATGGAAGCCCAAGTACTATTTGTACTTTCCGATGGATGTTTCTGCTTAAATTTCGGAATGATAGAACACAACCTTTTTGCACTTTTGATCCAAAAAATTGATGTTTTAATGAAAAACCAAGATACCAAGAACACTTTTAAGCACAAAATCCTATGTAGCACTACTTGATACTACGATCAAAGCAAAAAATTTTGAAGATTTCGGCAAAACACACTTATACTATACGAATTGTTTAGAAAACAATACGCAACACAAACACAAACCTATATTTCATCCCAAGCTCTGATACCATTTGTAGATTTGTAAATCTATGCTTATGTTTTTAGAGAGAGAAAGAGATAGAGAGATGGTGGATTTCACACTTCTAGAGAGAGAAAGTTAAGAACAACTATGTGTAAATTATGAAAAACCACACCCTCTCCATCAAAGGAGAGGGTTTATATACCCAAGCCTTGTAATGGGCTTGGGCTTACACGTTTGGGCCGGCCTACACAAGTTGTAGGCTTGGCTTGGACTTGTTTGATAAATAAAGAGTGTTAACTAAACTACGAGCTATTACATGGAGTATCGTTGGAGTGACCGATCCTTCTTAATACGTAAAACGTATTTCCAACAAAGTGTTTATCCGACGAAGAACTCGTTATACCGTTAGACGAGGTTAAGGTTGATAAAAAGTTGCATTTTATTGAAGAACCGGTCGAGATCATGGATCGCGAGGTCAAGCAACTGAAGCAAAGCCGAATACCTATCGTCAAAGTTCGATGGAACTCTCGAAGAGGACCAGAGTTTACTTGGGAACGAGAAGACCAAATGTGGAAGAATTACCCTCATCTCTTTGATTTCAACAAGCGATCGGGCAAGAACGCAAGTTGATCTTCGAGGGCGAAGATCCTAATTTGGTGGGGATGATGTGACAACCCGTCAATTTCAGGTCGTTATTTTAATCTCGACTATTACGTATTACGTGTTTACTTTAATGAGAATTTTAATTTATCGACTAACCGAGAAGGTTATGACTTCAAACTAGTGTAAGAATGTCGATTAGATGAAAACCGACAAGGAATATGTTAGGTATCGATATTATATTCTCAAATAATCATGAAAATGATTTTTATTATATTTAATCTTTATTTCTCGTATTTTACGTTTTAACGAATGACGATAACTATTAGTGATCGCGATACCGACGGATGCCCAAAAATTTACGTTTCATTATCGAATGTCTCGATATTTTATATTTTCGACGTTTTCGATTTAATTGCGTTTTAAGTCGTGTCGAAGCTTTATTATTATTTTTATGAAGCGTTTTAACTTACGAAAAGTATTGTTACGAAACCCGAGCCCCGTAAATATTTTTAAAATGTACAATTTACATTTTCTACCTTGTAAACTATTTACTTGCACTTTGGGACCAAAAGAATGCATTTTTGACAAAATCTACCCTCACCCCACTATTTAAAGATTTTCCACTACACATTCTTTATTAAAAATTCATTTTAATAAAAAAATCAAATCCTCTCTCTTTGTTCTTCATCCAAACCGTCCACCCCCCCTAGCAAATCCATCAAATTATTTTGATTTTCACCTTGAATCTAAAGAAACTAAGAAAAGACCCATCTTGGAAATTTCATAAGCTTTCTATTGGTATAATTTTCTTCTACATGCATTCACTAAATTTTATTTTTGATTTTTGATGATGAACATCAAGTTTGATCCATTTTTATGGTGATATATGGTGTTAATAATATAATATTCATAGTGGGTTATGGTTGCATGTAAGATTTTTATATATTTTATTTTTGTAAGATTAAATTTGAGGGTGTTATGAGTTAATTAGATGTGTTAGTGTGATATTAGGATGATATTAGGATCATAGGAATTGTTGGAATGGGTTGAAAAATTGTTTTGGTATGATTTTTAGATAGGCTATTTTAGGCAGTAACTTTAAGTCCGTTTTTGAAATTGTTACTGTGGTAAACTTGGTAAACTAATAAGATAGGGTCGTAGAGAATTTCGTTAGCTTCGATTTGAGCTAAAGTAGAGCTTCTAACTCATTACGAGCGAAAAGTTATGCTACTTTTAGTATTTGTGTACCGGGAGACGGGTATCGGCACAATCCGAAAATTGTTGTCGATATTTGAACGAATCTCGGGGACTATAAAATGAGTTTTAAAAATGTTCAAGGGCTGTTGTAAGTTGATAAACCTCAGGTCATGAGTCTATTTTCAAACCCGAGTGTCGGTTTTGCAAACAGAAATGTTTAGATAAGTCAAAATGGTTTTACAAGTCGAAGGCGTAAAACTGTCCGGTTTTTGTAACACGAAGGTGTGTCGGGCAGAAGGTCTTAGAAGTAATATTTTTGAATGAAATTTAAACTGAGTCTTATTCATATTATGTGTGAGTTTGTCACCAAGTTTCGTCATAATCGGACATGTCTAGATAGGTTAGATTGGTGTGTACATTTGGAGTGTACATGCTGAGTGGTATTTTGGACACGTAGTTCAATACTTGTGTGGCGTGAGTTGAGTATTCACTATTGGACGTGGTGACTTACTCAAGTGTTAAGTCATTATATAAATGACTTAGCTACTGGTCCGAGGGAAGTAAAAATGATGGTTTGACTTGCGTTGACTTGGCGTCTTATGACGGGTCAATGTCGAGGGTGTAAGTGTTTAAAAGAATAAGTGTTGAATAAAAGGGTATAGAAGTACACTTATATTTTTGTTATTTTTCGGGATTTTCATGGTCATTTGAAATTGACTTTCATATTATTTAAGTATTAAATATACTTGAGTCGTTTATTAACGAACGCGCCTTATTTGGTAGGTTGCGGTCTTCGTGTTTAAAAGGGCATCACAAATCGTCGGCGATCGTCACGTCACTACTATCGTACCAAGGTGAGTCTATAGCCTCGCTTTAACATGTTTACTTGTTTTATAAAACCCGCGAGGGGGATAACATGCTTGTTTTATTAAAATAAAAGGGGTACGACGAGAAGTTGTGGAGCCCTTATTATTGGAAAAACATTATTATAAATGAAGGGTACAACGAGAAGTTGTGGTAAACCCTCTTTCTTTTAAAAATTGAACACAAAGGACCCGATTGTATGCTTAGATGAAAGTTGTTATGTAAGTTTGTTTTAGCCTTAAAAGACCCATGAATCGTGAATTGTTAATCGAAAGGAACGCTAATACTATGGGATAGATCTATCGGGGTGACACCCAGTCCGGTCGCGAGTAGCTCTCGCGTGGTGTTGTGATGCACCAGTAATGAAACATCGGATGCAATTGTATAAGAGAAATATACGCACTTGGCTAGGTGTGTTGGGCTGAAATATATATGTTAACGTTCAATTTCACGAGGCAAATAGAAATAACAACGATAATTATGTCTGATCCACATGATTGTCAACCACGGAAGGTTTATTCAGAATACTTGTGTTCGTTTATTTAATTTAAACTCTATAGATTCACTCAACATTTTTGTTGACTTTATAGCATGTTTTATCTCAGGTCCATGAAGAAGGCACTCAAGGAAGGCGGTTTCACGCAGCTTGCTAAATTAAAATGTTTTGGCCCGCTTTACTAAACTATATCCATTCTAAGAAACTTTTATTATTTGGTTGTGTAAACTTAAACTATTTGGGACCATGTGTGAACTGTTTTATTTTTAAACAAATGAATGGATGTATGTTTTGTTAAAACGACTCATTTTGAGGCGTTGTCTATGATATTGAGGTTGAACCATGATAGTAACACCCAATGACCCTTCCGCTGCTATGACCCGAAATTGGGGGTGTTACAGGTACACACTTTTACTACTCTCATATCTTTGTTTGTAAGTTGTGATAGAGAAGACTTGGTAGACCTTTGGAGGTTGCTAGAGACCAAGTATGAGGCTGAAGCACCAACTTCAGCTAATGGAATAAAACTTTGGTCCACATTCAAAAGAATGTGTGGACCAAAAGATGAGGATCCTGCTGTTTGGAAGGATCTTGAAGATGACCTCAGTGGACTTCAATGGAGGTTATATTCAACTGCTGGTGTTTACCATTTGAGTTCTACAAAGTTTGTTGAGTATCTACTTGGATGGTCAGTATTTCATATCCAAGGCTATTTTGGAGAAGATGAAGGACACTCAGCTGGAGATTGATTATTCAAGTGACGTGGCAAAAGATTTGATCAGATTTATTCATTACCGATATGAGAAGGTTTGTAAGATTCCTCCTAGTCCTTAATGCTTATTCAGAAACTTGATCATAAGAGTGGATATCAAGTTTAGGGGAGGATTGTTGGGAATAAATTAAGGCCTGATCACTTGAGCACTGACAAGAGTAAAACAAGCGTTGACAAGAACAAAACAAGCGCTGACAGCTCAAGCGTTGACAAGATAAAGTCAATCGTTGACACATTGAAGACAAGCACTGATGGGAAGATATACTCTACACGTTTATTGTATTCTAGATTACTTCTAGTAAAGATAGGAACAACAATGTATTTTCTATATTTATCTTTACCTAGAATAGCTGATACGTAGATTATTGTACAAGGCTTCTTATGTCTATAAAATGATACCTTTAGGTTAATGTTTAATATAAGTTTTTCATTCGTAAACTACTTTCATTGTAAGCAAGTTTGATATTATTAATCAAAGTGAAAGTTTGTTTATACTATTGTGTGTTCTTGTTTAAGTGTTAAATTCCGCATAACACTTAGATTCATAAGCATATACAAAGGTTTCTCTAAGTGTATTACTTGATCTAATCTCGTATACATAAAGCTAATCGATCTAAGTTTGGGATCAACAGGCTTAACCCATTTGGGCCCAATATATAAAGTATAAATACTGATAATAAAAGTATAATTGGGCTAATGAATAGTATTGGGCTTGTAATAGGCCCATTGGGCTTTAAAATGTAAACAAGTTGAACTAGTGTAACTAGTCTTGAAAATTACCAACACATAAACACTATAATGAATGAGTAAAGATGTATAAACCCACTTTATCATCATCATATTTATAAAATCATCATATGTATACATAATTGTTATTTTTATAAAGTCATTGGACAAGAGTCTAAGACGAGTATTATTTGTCTAGGTTTCCGTGATTGAAGCACATACCGTACATCCGAATTGCCGATAACCCGCTTTCCCACATCAACGTGAGTTCATAGCCTCGCACTCTTTTAAATGTTTATATGAAATATTTTAAAAACCCGCGAGGGAGATAACATGTTAGTTTTTATGAAATAGGACACCATTTGTCCCAATTGTTTGTTTATTGATTTGGACCCGAATGATTGTATGACCCGATGAATGATTAAATGACCCGATCGATGAAATGAAATGGATTATTAAAGTTAGGTTATGTCACTACAAGTCCCATTAGCATGAATTGTGAACTACCGGGATTTGGTAGACGCTTATGCATATAATAGTACTATTTGGGGACGATCACCCCAGTTCGCGCCTTGACGGTTGATCCCCGTCGTGCCACATTGATTGGTAAGCGAATTTATGTATGAGAAGATTTACACAAGCGTGATTATTGTGACGACACGCTAACTTATATGGGCAAATTGAGTTTCGGGCTAGCTACCCGTTGTTTGTTGTAGTAAGGTAACAATGTCATGCGGCTTATAATAATCCAAAAACAACGAAAATACTTCTTTATGCATTGAATTATGATATATTGCTTGACTAGCAATACAGGGTCTTATCATTGATATTATGTTCGTGTTTTGGTTTTATAAAACCATATTAATATAACGGTTTTTATTTAATCTACACGACGTTATAAAACGTATTGTATGATATTTTTACGACAATGGTTCGTATAATGGTTTTGAAGTCGAAAGCCTATATTATAATTTTTGATAAGGATTTGTATAAAATGACTTTGGCTATCTTATGGCCTATTACAAAGATTTGTACAAAATGATTTTCGGTAATAATTTTATACCGATGTTATATTGATGGATCTAATTAAACTCTATGAATTCACTCAGCGTTATCGCTGACCTTTTATTTTAACATGTTTTGTCTCAGGTACTTGAAGGTAATTCTCGGGAAGACAACAAAGAATTCATGGCCCGCACTTAAATAATAATTTCCATTCAAATGTTTTGTAAAAATTGTATGAAATACTATGACTTGGGACCTATGTAAATTTGATATTTATGAATGGAAATGCTTTATTATTAAACGACGTGATGTTTATGCGTTGTCTATGATGTGAGTAATGTGCTATCCCGTAACACCAACGAGTCTTCCACTGTATTGAATTGTGTATATTTGGGGGTGTTACAGTTTGGTACCAGAGCTCTCGTTATAGAGAACGAAATATTTTTAAAACTAAGGTTTTGAATAAAACATTTCAAAATCTTTTAACAATAAAATTTTTTCTAAAAATGTCTAAAAATCTTTTGACTATAACGGTGCCGAAGAATTCTCGAGTTACAGACAAGGCCAGACTGAGAAGTGTTATTTTAATATATATATATATATATATATATATATATATATATATATATATATATATATATATATATATATATATATATATATATATATATATATATATATATATATATATATATATATATATAACTTGGATTATATATATATGATGTAATTTTATTACATGATTGTTTGATGATTATTTTGATATTTATACGAGGTATTTATACGACGTAGATTGTCACAAGGAACCCTAAATCCCCTAGTAAATTAATCGAAGTTATTCTCGTAGGAATTCTAGCTATTCTAGAGCTAAACCAAGTTGTGGATGTTTATGATCCCAACAAAATGGTTGATATTCGTAGAAATGTTGATATTAGTTGATTGTGATATTAAAGAAGAATTGGCGAGATTAAATCTGATATCGATGTCATGACGATCTTTCCATATAGAGTGGAGTTTGACAAAACGTTACCACCTGGAAAGGTGTCATCTGATTCATTGTCACCCAATTCTTAAATTGAAATCGAAAGGGTGAATGTTGCACTTGAGGTTGTCATTAGAACCATTACCCAAAAGCCTCATGCCACAAGTACCTTTCCGAGAAGTCTAATTGAATGTGTGAGTCATTTCATACTAGTGACTTATTTGATAATTGTTGTTGTAAGAGCTATAGGATTGGATATTAAGTGTTGTTCATATCGAGCTTTTATTGCCTTTACAAGGCCGAAGAATAAAATTGAAAGTATTGGAGAATGAGGTAGGATATAGCATTGAGTATAAGTTGATTGAAACTTGAATGAAGTAAAATTTAACCCGTATGGAATATGAGATTGATAAGAGGAAGTCGTTAAGTCCTGTAATGGAATTATTAGGTTTTAAATGATTGTTGGTTCATGTTAAGGGTTGTTCCTAGACCATAGTCCACTAACGAGGATGCCCAGTGTCCAAGAAATAAATTGAAGAAATCATCTTCTGAATTGAGACCGATGGATCTTCTGGGACATGTGGAATACCTAATGACTTTTGTAGATTAGTATTCGTTGTGGTATCTTTTAAAAAGAATCCCTAACTTAACTGAGACATCAGTTGGTAGGATGAGTTCTTGGAATTGTATGACATAGTGACACATAATGTGTTACGGTAAAATTTTGACTTGTTTGTGATTAATGAAAATACTACCTTTGATTGTTAAATTCTACATGTATCGATGTTATCTATCTTTTATTGCTTCATCCTAATGTTCACATTAGTGATGCAACCATTGAACAAGTACTCATCTTGATTTGAGTTATGTTGTGGATTATTCTTTTCGAGTGCCATCGAGGTCATGAACCTCATGATAAAAACAAATCTTCATCACTCTTTTGCAGATCACACATTGTTTTTATAAAGTTAAAACAGTTTCCCTTGAGAAAAATTGAATTTTCATAACTATAAAGATTATTCAAAGTGAGATTTATAAGTGATTGTTATCGAATTGAAGTTGTTTATAAAACACCTTGGAAAACTTAATTGTTTTCATAACAAAGAAAATCTTTGTAAATTTATTTTTGATTCTTATTTAAGAATTAAGCATGAAAATGTTTTTATTATAAACATGATGATAAAATTTTGACGAACTGAGTATTGCATCGTTAATCTTGAAATTGTATATAGTTGCGCGCCTACATACAATTTGGAAGGGACCATGCAAGACTGATTAGTAGTCACCATGAAATTGTTAGTAAACATTACATTTTCCTTGAAATTATGAAAGATTATATTTTATGAGATCTGCAAGAAGTACAAAATAGGGACATATTGTTAGGGACACCTACATATGTTCTCGTACCATTTATTCTTCTGAGTCGAATTTACTCATCTGTGGAAATTGTCTTATTTGACAGTTGATATTCCCTTCTTGTCCAATTCTCCCGTGGTGAGATTCTTTGGAAAAGTATCTGATTACCGAGTGTTGATACCCGACTGGATGTATCGACATTCCTATCATTTCTTTTGATTTGATTTCATTTGAATGACCTGGGTAACGATCCGAGGAGCTTTCGAATGCGTACTCAATTTATGAAAACATGGGATATATTCATATTCGTTAAATGTTTTCGTATGTATCTGATTTGAAATTCTCTCGTGTAGATCATGCGTTGACCTTACTCTTTTAATATTAGTTATGTCTCCAGATATCCTTGAATTTGTGAAGGATTATGAGTTATTATTAGTCTTTTGAGAAGTTCACATCTTATCAATAATAAAGAAACTGGAAAGTTGATAGTGCCAGTAGAATGAATTGATTGATTATGACATGACGACATTGTCTTAATTGATGGGAACTCGAGTAGAATTCCCCTAAATGATAAGATGTTGATTATCAAAAGTGATCTAAATAATTCTTGATGGATGACCATATCCTGCATCTGGATTTGAGATTATACCATGAATGGTTGTGAATTAGTCATAGATATTATAATCTAGAAAGAACTTAAAGAAAATTTATTAAAAGATGTTCCTGCTATCTGAAACTTTAGGAGGTATTTGCTGGTGATTTACCTAGACTTTCGCCATTAAGGCAAGTTGAATTTGGTATTGATTATATTCCTGGTGCTGCACCTGTGGCGTGTGCACTGTACGTCAACACCATCTGAATTAAAGGAATTACCGTACAACTGAGAGAGTTGTCGGAGAAATATTTTATTCTACCAAGCTCGTCATTATGAAGAGCTATGGTGTTATCATTCCTTATATTTATTAAATTGTCGTGAACTAGGTAAATTGATGATTAAAAATCTATATCCACTACCCAAGATGATAGATTTGTTCGATCATTTACAAGGTTCTAGCGTATGTTCTAAAGATTTGATCCACGACATGGTTATCATCAATTTCGCGTCCGCGAAAAAGATTATCTATTCCAATCACTACATCCAGAACTTGTAATGAACATTATGAGTTTCTCGTGATGTCGTTTGGATTAACTAATACACATGTAGCATTAATAAATTTGGTGAATCACGTGTGTAGGTTGTAATTTGATAAATTCATGCTTGTGATCATTAAGGACCATTTGTTTATTTATAAGAATAAGAATGAGTTAATAATTATTTATAAACCGTCCTGAATTGGCCGAACAATGAAAACCTGTACCTTGAATAATTAATATGTGATTTAAGACTTAATCGTTTACATTTTTTTGACCGTGTGATTAATAGAAAATGGAATATATTGACTCTTAAAAAATTGGAACCATTAAGGCTTTGGGTTTTACCAAAAAGAAATGGAAATATGTTTTGACAAATGTTTTAACAGAGGATTTCTTAAGGGATTATTTCCTTATACACAAAACATTTAACTAAACTCCTGTTTAGGGGTAAATGTTTGTGTATACCTCAAGACAACCTAAGAGGGATTGAGGAAACCATTTAAACCATGACTTGAAATTTGAAACGACACTTTTTGCTTTTCAACTAAGAAAATTTTGACAAAAGTATAACCAAAGATTTTTCAAACATTTACGAATCTTATTAATTATTTTCGACAAAGCAGCAAAAATCTTGTTAATTAAATTCAAATTTATTTTGAACATTTCCATAATTGGTCGAACTAAGAAAATTAAAATTTTTACGTTACGTTTCATAAAAATTAAATATTTATTTAATTAGTTGTAATAATTATCGACGCTTTAAACGTCGGATTAAGCAAAACTGATAAAAATGATAGCTGAAACGAAACTGAAACTTAGAAAATATGAAGAAAGGTAAACATAATTACTGACATATTATATAGAAAGGATAAAGAACATATAGGATGTGTTCCTTAGTAATGATGGTACAAAATAAATTGCCGGACAATTTAAAAATAACTAATGTTTAAGAAGGATAATATAGATAATAAAAAGGGGTTCGCGGCTAATGTGAACCAATAGATTTGAGAAGCCTATGGCGTAAAATGTATAAAAGGCCACTTGTGATTGTTTAAATATGGAGGATTGTGATATATAGTTATGTTGGAATCTTGTAAGTATAAGTATTTTATTCATGACATTTATGATTCAATGTATTTTTATCTGAAGAAGTTTTACTAATGACAAATTATGAAGGCAGACATCGCCTCATACATTAGTAAACGTCTAACTATTGCAAAGGTCATCATCTGAATTTGATTCGATTTGGGTAATCGTCGACAGACTGACCAAATCTGCTAATATCACTCATGTTAATAATAGATTCTTGATGAAGAAATTGACCCTTTTATATTTAAAGGAGTTGTGTAAACATGGTGTGCCTGTATCGATCATCTCTATCAAGATCCTCGCTTCGCATCGAATTTCTAGAGATTTGCTCACAAGTCATTGAGAACGAATCTTGATGAGAGTACTGTGTACCACCCCAATCGAAGGGACGAGGTAAAGTAACGATACAAAATACTAGAAGTCTTGTTTTATGTTTGAATGATTGACCTTTGGAAATAAACCGTATAATCGCTTTCCTTTGGAGATATTATCTTTGATAATTATCGTGTTAGGATCGATATCGAATCTTGTTAGGATCTAAATATAAGAGCATCTGTAAGCAGGAGTTGGGATGAAGACACCCGACATACACCCACTGTGAGTTTGACATGTCTTTTAGGTTTAAGTTTTCCTATGATGGCGAACCTAACCTAACAAAATACTCGACCCGCGAGACCTGAAATGATTGTTGAAATTAGGATTTGATTATTGACTGCCGGTAGTGGGCAGGAGGTTATGTGAATATGAAATGTAGATCTTGAAGTGCCAGGTGGGTAGGGAAGTTATGCCAAAAATTTTAACCATGGAAAAATAAATTGATGATCTGAAAGATCATGGGATATAAGTCCCCGTTGTATGGGACCATTGAGATGATGTAAAACATTGGTTTGAAAGGCATATAAGCTGGATCTACCCTAGGACTTCAAGAGCTGCGTGAATTATGTTTCGTATATTGAACTTGATAAAATGTCTATCAAGTGAGAATCTGATCACTTCTTGATGAAGTTTAGATAGGCGAAAAGTTGCATTCATCAAAAACCCGTGAACATCATGGATAGAGAAAGTAAGTCAACATTAAGCCTGATCTTATTCTCGTAGTTATGTTTGATGAAACTCGCGTGTTGCAATGAATTACACTTGTGAGAAAAGACCGAATGTGGAGGAAATACCCACATGGCTTTAACTCTATAAGAAGCGAGTAGTAAGATAAGATTATCTTTGAGGACAAAGATCCTGTTTAGGGGTAAATGTTGTGACAATCCGTCAATTTATGGTTAATATTTTATTCTCAAGTATTATTTAAAAATATTATTTTAATGTTATATTATGAACTCACATACTGATATATAAACATATATAACAAGTAAAAATCGATAAAACCCGAGCTTTACAACATATAGAAATTAACGGGCCAAAGTAGCCTTAATGGACAATAAACCCGACTAATTTGGTAAAACACTTATAAACTTATTTATTGGGCTTAACCCATTTGGGCCCAACATATAAAGTATAAATACTGATAATAAAAGTATAATTAGGCTAATGAATAGTATTGGGCTTGTAATAGGCCCATTGGGTTTTAAAATGTAAACAAGTTGAACTAGTGTAACTAGTCTTGAAAATTACCAACACATAAACACTATAATGAATGAGTAAAGATGTATAAACCCACTTGATCATCATCATATTTATAAAATCATCATATGTATACATAATTGTTATTTTTATAAAGTCATTAGAGAAGAGTCTAAGACGAGTATTATTTGTCTAGGTTTCCGTGATTGAAGCACATACCGTACATCCGAATTGCCGATAACCCGCTTTCCCACATCAACGTGAGTTCATAGCCTCACACTCTTTTAAATGTTTTTATGAAATATTTTTTAAACCCGCGAGGGAGATAACATGTTTGTTTTTATGAAATAGGACACCATTTGTCCCAATTGTTTGTTTATTGAATTGGACCCGAATGATTGTATGACCTGATGAATGATTAAATGACCCGATAGATGAAATGAAATGGATTATTAAAGTTAGGTTATGTCACTACAAGTCCCATTAGCATGAATTGTGAACTACCGGGATTTGGTAGACGCTTATGCATATAATAGTACTATTTGGGGACGATCACCCCAGTTCGCGCCTTGACGGTTGATCCCGGTCATGCCACATTGATTGGTAAGCGAATTTATGTATGAGAAAATTTACACAAGCGTGATTATTGTGACGACACGCTAACTTAGATGGGCAAATTAAGTTTCGGGCTAGCTACCCGTGTTGTTTGTTGTAGTAAGGTAACAATGTCATGCGGCTTATAATAATCCAAAAATAACGAAAATACTGCTTTATGCATTGAATTACGATATATTGCCTGACTAGCAATACAGGGTCTTATCATTAGTATTATGTTCGTGTTTTGGTTTTATATAACCATATTCATATAACGGTTTTTATTTAATCCACACGACGTTATAAAACGTATTGTATGATATTTTTACGACAATGGTTCGTATAATGGTTTTGAAGGCGAAAGCCTATATTATGATTTTTGATAAGGATTTGTATAAAATGAATTTGGCTATCTTATGGCCTATTACAAAGATTTGTACAAAATGATTTTCGGTAATAATTTTATACCGATGTTATATTGATGGATTTAATTAAACTCTATGAATTCACTCGGCGTTATCGCTGACCTTTTATTTTAACATGTTTTGTCTCAGGTACTTGAAGGTAATTCTCGGGAAGACAACAAAGAATTCATAGCCCGCACTTAAATAATAATTTCCATTCAAATGTTTTGTAAAAATTGTATGAAATACTATGACTTGGAACCTATGTAAATTTGATATTTATGAATGGAAATGCTTTATTATTAAATGACGTAATTTTTATGCGTTGTCTATGATGTGAGTAATGTGCTATCCCGTAACACCAACGAGTCTTCCGTTGTATTGAATTGTGTATATTTGGGGGTGTTACACATAGACTTAACTATCTTCGAGAATCCTTCGATGAATCTACGGTAGTACCCGGCAAGGCCTAAGAATTGACGAATCTACGTTGGTGATGTAGGAGATGCCCAATCCTTAACAGATTCGAACTTTGTAGGATCTACGTGAATACCTTCGCTATCGATAACGTGACCAAGGAAATAAATGTTAGGGATCCAAAAATCACATTTGGAAAATTTTGGGTACAATTTTTCTTCCTTAAGAAGTTTCAGTACTTGTGCTAGGTGTTCTCTGTGTTCTTGTTTGTTCTTGGAGTAGATGAGTATGTCGTCGATGAATACGATCACGAATTTATCCAGGTAGGGTCTACACACCCGATTCATGAGGTCCATGAATATAGCTGGTGCATTGGTCAATCCAAAGGGCAAAACCTGAAATTCGTAATGACCGTAGCGAGTTCTGAATGCTGTTTTTGGAATGTCTTCCTCTCTGACCCTCAACTGATGGTACCCAGATCTTAAATCGATCTTAGGGTACACACTTGATCCTTGAAGTTGATTAAATAGGTCATCAATTCGTGGAAGTGGGTAACGATTCTTCACAGTAAACTTATTCAGTTCCCTGTAATCAATACACATTCGGAAGAAACCATCCTTTTTTAACAAATAGTACTAGAGCTACCCAAGGCGAGGATCTAGGTCTAATGAAACCTTTGTCAGATAGTTCTTGAAGTTGTTCTACTAACTCTTTCATCTCTGATGGTGCTAACCGGTAAGGAGCTTTAGCTGCAGGTGCGGCTCCTGGTATCAAGTCGATTTGGAATTCCACTTGACGAGTTGGTGGTATACCGGGTAGATCATCTGGAAAAACTTCAGGATAATCGCGGACAATTGGCACGTCCTTGATTTGTTTCTTCTTAGGTTTTTCTTCTTCGTCTGTCTTAGAAATATGAGCTAATAAGATAGGACATCCTCTCAGTAGATACTTCTGGACTTTTGTACACGAGATGACACTCAGTCTGGTGTCAGACCTGTCTGTGTTTCCTTATCCTCGAATGATCAGATTTCCTTCTCCCCATGGTATACGGACTAGCTTTTCGTCACACACAATGGTTGCATGATATTTTGATAACCAATCCATACCGATGGTAACGTCAAAACTACCAAGATTTACTGGAATCAAATGGATATCGAAAGGGCGGTTTAAAAGGTTCAAGGTACAACCTCTTAAGATAGTATGGTTTCTATGATTTTGCCGTCAGCTAATTCAACTATGTAAAAGTCGTCTAATTTCGTGGGAGGGATGTCTAGTAAACTACTAAACTCGATAGATATAAAGCTTATATCGACTCCGGTATCAAATAAAATAGATGCATAACGATTGTTCAAAAGAAACGTACCGGTAACAACATTGGAGTCAGGGTTGGTTCTGGCATTGCCCACACCGTAAACTCTTGCTGGCGCTCCCCTATTGTTTCCATTACCGTTTGCCCGTTTTGGGCATTCGGGTCTATTGTGGTCTGGTTCTCCACATCCATAGCAACGGACTGCACCTCGTACAGCACCATTTCCGCCAGTGGGATGGCGGTTTCCCTGTTGTCCATTCCACGGAAGTTTTGACCACTCCTGTTGTTGTTGGGTCTAGAGTTGGTGACAGTGTTGCCTCTACCTGGTGGGACGGGGTAACCATTCTGTCCTGGTCTAAGGGAAGACCCATTGCTGACATGATAGAAATTGCACTTGGTACACTTGGGGGTTTTCTACCTCCATACCGGGTTGGTTCGATGGTAGTAACACAATAGACCTCACATGTGTTTTGTCTTTTGGGTGGTTGATAGGTGTGTAAACACCCATCCTTTTATCACTTAATTTTGGCTAAAACGAGACCAAAACACGTATTTAATATCATTTGTTTGGAATTATGCGTAGTTTTTGTGTTTATTGTGTTTTCAGAGCCAACCGGATGAATATGGAAGAAAACATGGGATTGCACGGGTTTTACTGAAGAAAAGGACTCAAGATAAAGTCTATTGTCCAAGAGATGCAAAAGATTTGAAGTCACTGGGCCTATTCGAAGATTTATCGAAGAAAAGGACCAAAGATGGAAGATTTACATAAGTCGAAGAACCTCAAGTCTATTAAACGAAGAAATTAAAAGACGAGTTGAAATTAATCGACGGCAAATCCCGAATCAGAATCGAAAACGTCAATTTTTCTGAAAAGACGAGAAGACAATAAGAACGGGAGAAAGCCCACTCACCAACCAAAACAAACAAACCTATAAATAGTTCACCCTCACACATTTTAGCCAGTTAGTTTTTAGTTTTTCTCTTCCCCACTTTTTTCTCCCTTTCTGTTTCTTAGCATCACCATCACCACTAGGGTGATTGGTGATTTTGATCTTTGTTTTTCCAATCTTGTTATTTTAATCTTTGTTTTATCTTGTTAAAACATTAATCATTCAATACAAGTTCTTGTTTAATCTTTCCATTTCATCTTGTTCATCATCATCTTTTATTTCAAGTTTTCAAGTTCTTATTTGATTGATTTGATCTTCAAAAGTTGTTGGGTTTTGTGTTTTTGTTGATGGGATTTGTAGTTTATGGTTAGTAGATGCTTAGTGATTAGTTTATTTAAGTTTTTGGTGAATAACTTGGTGATTTTCGGATTAAATTCGTGTTTCCTTGTTCTTCGGGTGAACTACTGTTCTTGAAGTTCCCCAGGTTCCGAATGAACCAAAACTTCCGGTTGAACACTAAGTTCCGGATGAACAGCTAAGTTCCGAATGAGTTTATGTTAAGAAAAGTTCCGAGTCACTTTAGAAGTTCCGAATAAATTTTCCTTTGTTAAAAGTTCCGAACGAACAGAAAGTTCCGGATGAATAGAAAGTTCCGAATGAACAGAAGTTCCGGATGAGTTTTAAGTTCCGAATGAATGTGTTTTAAAAAGTTCCGAGTGAGTTTTTCCCTTAAAAGTTCCGAATCAGTCTAAATGTTCCGGATGAAGAAAAACTTCCGAATGAACCAATCTTCCGAATGAAGTTCCGCATGAAAGTTCCGACCTAACTTCTGAGCCAAACTTCCGAACGAAGTTCCGAACCAACTTCCGGATCAACAACTTCCGAATCAACTTCCGAAGAAAGTTCCGAATGAAGACTTCCGAGTGAAAAGTTCCGGATGAACAAAGTTCTGAATCAAGGGTATACTTCCGAATCAAGTTTCTTTTGAGCTTCATTCATTGTTACTGTTTCTTTAGCATACTGTTTCTTCATTTTAACTTTAATTTCAGTTTTAATTTTAATTTTAATTTTAATTTTAATTCAAGTTTTTATTAATTGTCATTAAATTAATTATCTTTGATTTAAGTTTTCATTTTAATACATTTAAACTTTTTAGTAGGCTAGAAAACTAAAACCCCCTTTAGTAACCAAGAACAATCATTCCACTTCTGACCGAGATCAATTCGAGAGGACTGAGAGACTAATTAGAACCCAGACAAAAATGCTTATATCAAATGGCGCCGCTGCCGGCTCTTCTCGTTAAGATCAAAAGTTTTTTTGTGAGAACTTGGATTTTGGGATCCGTTCCCCGTGAAAGTTACTTTTTCATAAAAATTTTCAAAAAAATCCTAAAAAAAAATATAAAATTTTCAAAAAGAATACAAAAAAAATAAAAAACATAAAAACCAAAAATATTTTTGCTTTGTTTTTCTTTGTTCGTTCTTTTGCAGGTGTATGCGCACTCGATCCACGTCTTATCAAGAGCCCGAGCCTCTCGATCACGTAGACATGGCCGGTGTACAAAACAACAACAACATACCACCTCCAAACAATGATAATAACAACAACCCGCCTTTCAACAACATGAACAATAACAACAACAATGAGCCTCTTCCGGATAATCGCCCGATGATTGAACTGCTGCAAGCTCATGTAGATGGCAACACGGGTCCAATTGTCATACCTCCAATTGCCACCAACAATTTCGAGCTCAAGTCAGGCTTTATCCAGATGGTCTCCGCTCAACCATTCTTGGGGCGTACCATTGATGATCCACACGACCACATCAAGAGATTCTTGCAACTCACCAACACGGTCAAGTTCAATGGTGTTCCACAAGAGGTTATAAGGTTACAACTTTTTCCCTTTTCTTTAGAGGGACAAGCCCGGCATTGGCTTGCTAAGGAACCGCCACAGAGTATTCTCTCATGGACGGATTTGGAAACAAAGTTTATCAATTACTTTTTCCCACCCTCTCGTACTACCGCTTTGCGGAATGAAATCATAAATTTTGAACAAAAGTACGATGAGTCGTTCAGTGAATCTTGGGATTGTTTTAAAGATCTTTTAAGAAAATGCCCACAACATGGTTTTACCAAAGTACATCAAATTAATACTTTTTACAATGGTTTAAGCATGAGTGACCAAGATTCACTGAACAGTGCCTCGGGGGGTAATCTTATGGCTAAGACTTCGAATGCTGCTTGGGACATCATTGAGAATAAATCTCGTGTGCAAACCAAGAGTGTTCGAATGTCGCTAGTGCTAGCACTAATGACAGCGACAAGCGATTGGACAAAATCACTTTGCTTCTTGAATCGCTTGTCACCCACACCGTCAGCAACAACAACAGCAACAACGCTAAAAACGCTCAAGTTAGCGCTGTAAGCCAACCTTGTGAGATATGCGGTGGTCCTCACTCTTACACCACTTGTACCGCCACCCAAGACTACCCTGCTGAGAATGTGAATGCGGCATATGGCACCTATCCTCAACCTGCTTATCAAGCTAGACCTCAAGGTGACCGTAATTTGCTTAGCTACCGCTCCAACAACTATCTTTCTCCACCTGGTTTTCCCCAAAACAACCCAAACCAACAACAAAACCTTAACCGCCCTCCTCAACAACAACAACAATCTCGTACACCATACATCCCTCCTCACTAACAGCAACAACCACCTCAACGTAACAACCAAGTTTACCAACAACCTGCTTATCAACCACCCGCATACAATGCTCCTCCAAACCAACCCACTGCATTACACCAAGAGGTTGCAACCTACATGAGGACCAATGATGTGATCGTGGAAAATCTCCAACAGGAAGTGCGAAACTTGAAAGCAGACTTGGTCAAGCAAGGAAACGATTTGAGAGCCGACATGAGAAACACGTTGGATAGCCAAACTAATGATATGAGGAACATGATGGCTGGTTTCTTCCAAGGTAATCAACCCTCTTCTTCGGGTACTCTTCCGAGTAACACCGTTGCAAATCCAAGAGGGGAGATGAAAGCAATCACCACTCGCAGTGGTAAAGGTACCAAGGAACCCGAGCTTCCTATACCTCCACCGGTGGTTGTGACTAAGGGGAACGAGTTACCTGCTACTATTCCTCATCCTTCTCCTTCCCCAATTTCTCCACCTCTCCCTTCTACCCCTCCTCCACCCGTGGTTGTGAGTGATCCTATTCTCCCAAAGCCTTCCTCTTCTTCCAATATACCTTATCCATCTAGGTTGAGGAAAGAGAAGCAAAAGAGCAAGGATGATATTCAGGTTTCAAACTTCCTTAAAATGTTCAAACAATTGAATTTTAACATTTCTTTCACTGAGGCTCTCGCTCACATGCCTAAATATGCGAAAATGTTTAAAGATCTTCTGAGCGACAAGGAAAAGCTCCTCGATATTGCCAACACCCAACTTAATGAGAATTGCTCCGCAGTGCTCTTAAGGAAATTGCCAACCAAGCTTGGTGATCCGGGTCGTTTCTTAATCCCTTGTAACTTCCCGGGAGTAGAGAATTGCATGGCCCTAGCCGATCTAGGTGCCAGTATTAATCTCATGCCTCTAAGTGTTTGGAAGCAATTATCTCTCCCAGAGCTATTCCCCACCAAAATGACTTTGGAATTAGCTAACCGTACGGTTGCTTATCCAGTGGGGATAGCCGAAGACGTCATTGTAGGAGTCGACAAATTCACTTTTCCTGCCTATTTCGTTGTCGTCGACTACGAGATGGACCCTCGTGTGCCACTAATTGTTGGTCGTCCATTCTTGAGGACCGGTCGCACTCTCATTGATGTTGAAGCCGGTGAGCTTATCATGAGAGTGGGTGACGATAAAGTAGTCTTCAACATGGGAAAGTTGTCTAAACAGCCTTATTCATACGAGAGTGTTAATTGTATTGATGTTCTTGATGAGGCCTGTGAAGAACACTTCAAAGATGCTTGTAAAAGTATTCCTACCTCTCTTCCCAATGTTGAGACCGTTTCCTCTATCGACTTATCACTATCTCTATTTGGAGAAAGTGATTTCCTTTGGAAAGATTTGGAAGCCACCATGGGAGATGTGAATTTAAACAATGACGATTCTACTACCAATTGGGATGAAGATCTCCGCCTCATTGAAAACCTTCTCAAAGAAGACAATCCTTCTCCTCCATCTCCCACGGTCATTGCTATCGATACTCCGACTTCGAAAACGCCTCCCGTCGACAATCCTCCGGATTTAGAACTTAAGGAGTTGCCGCCCCATCTCGAGTATGTATTCCTTGAAGAAGAGAAGAAGTCACCAGTCATCATTGCTAAGGACCTAAAGGAAGAAGAAAAAGCCCGACTTATCGCCGTGTTGAAAGATCATAAGAAGGCTATTGCTTGGAAGATTTCGGATATTCGTGGAATTGATCCTCACTTCTGCACACACAAAATTCTCATGGAGGACGACTTTAAGCCCACAATTCAAAGCCAACGAAGGGTGAATCCAAAAATCCATGAAGTCATCAAAACAGAGGTTATCAAACTTCTTGATGCGGGTATGATTTACCCTATTTTGGATTCACCATGGGTTAGTCCAATCCATTGTGTGCCTAAGAAAGGCGGCATCATCGTTGTTCCCAATGAACACAACGAGTTGATTTCCACTCGCCTCGTTACTGGGTGGAGAGTTTGTATAGACTACCGCAAACTCAATGATGCCATGAGAAAGGATCATTTCCCTCTACCTTTTATGGACCAAATGCTTGAACGATTAGCGGGTAATGAATATTACTGCTTTCTTGATGGTTTCTCGGGTTATTTCCAAATACCCATCGATCCCTAAGATCAAGAGAAGACTACATTCACTTGTCCCTATGGCACATTTGCTTACAAAAGAATGCCTTTTGGCTTATGTAATGCGCCCGGGACTTTCCAAAGGTGCATGTTAGCTATCTTCCATGACATGGTTGAACAAACCATGGAAGTCTTCATGGATGATTTCTCGGTCTTTGGGGATTCCTTCTCTTCTTGCCTTGCCAATTTGGAACGTATGCTTAAGCGGTGCGAAGACACTCGCCTTGTTCTGAATTGGGAAAAATGCCATTTTATGGTAAAAGAAGGCATTGTGCTAGGACACAAAATTTCCAAAGCCGGTCTTGAAGTAGACCGTGCTAAAGTCGATGTTATCGCCAAGTTGCCTCCACCTTCAACCGTGAAGGGTGTGAGAAGTTTTCTGGGTCATGCGGGCTTCTACCGTCGATTCATCAAAGATTTCTCTCAAATCGCTCGCCCGATGACCCACCTCTTGGAAAAAGATACTCCTTTTATCTTTTCCAAAGAGTGTCTTGAAGCCTTCAATTCGCTTAAAGATAAGCTTACTAGGGCACCCGTCTTAGTTACCCCTAATTGGGAGCTTCCCTTCGAGTTGATGTGCGATGCTAGTGATTTTGCTATTGGAGCGGTTCTGGGACAACGAGTGAATAAGCACTTCCAACCAATCCATTACGCTAGAAAGACAATGACGGGGGCACAATTGCATTATACGACAACCGAAAAAGAGCTTTTAGCTGTTGTCTATGCTTTTGAAAAATTTCGCCCCTATCTTGTCCTTTCTACAACAATTGTGTATACCGATCATTCCGCGCTGAAGTACTTGTTGACAAAGCAAGATTCCAAACCAAGACTTCTTCGTTGGGTTTTGCTGCTCCAGGAATTTAAACTCGACATTCGCGATAAAAAAGGAGCAGAAAACCTAGCCGCGGATCATCTCAGCAGACTTGAGGATCCTTACCAAGGGGATCATCCAAACAAAGAAATCAATGATTTTTTTCCCTTGGAGACCTTAATGTCTATAAATTCGAAATCTAATGAAACCCCGTGGTTTGCGGACTTTGCAAACTACTTGGCGGGTGGAATTCTAAAGGAAGGGTTGACGTCCTAACAAAAGAAAAAGTTCTTCACCGACATTAAGACTTACTTTTGGGATGACCCTTACCTATTCAAACAATGTGCCGACCTGATTTTCCGCCGATGTGTTGACGGACCGGCAGCGTCAGAAATCCTTGATGCTTGCCACAAAGGACCCATCGGTGGTCACTTTGGTCCCAACTACACCGCCAAAAAAGTGTTTGATTCGGGATTTTTTTGGCCCTCCATATATCGTGACGCTCACAATATGGTTAAACAATGTGATGTGTGCCAGAAACAAGGCACGATCACACATAAAGACGAGATGCCTCAGAATTTCATTCAAGAGTGTGAAATCTTTGATGTTTGGGGTATCGAATTTATGGGGCCATTCCCTTCTTCTAAAGGAAACAAATACATCCTTGTAGCCGTTGACTACGTCTCCAAATGGGTTGAAGCCAAATCTTTACCCACTAATGACGCAAGGGTGGTTTGTAACTTTTTGAAAGCTCTTTTCGCTAGATTCGGTGTGCCTCGTGCCATTATTAGTGACCGTGGGACTCATTTTTGCAATGACCAATTCGCAAGAGTCATGGCTAAGTACGGTGTAAACCATCGTCTTTCCACAGCCTACCACCCACAAACTAATGGCCAGGCTGAAATATCCAACCGAGGACTGAAGTGAATTCTAGAAAGAACCGTGGGAGAGCATCGTGCCTCATGGGCTGATAAACTTGATGATGCTTTGTGGGCTTTTCGTACTGCTTACAAGACCCCGATCGGCTGTACGCCTTATCGTCTTGTGTACGGGAAAGCGTGCCACCTCCCCATTGAGTTGGAGCACAAGGCTTACTGGGCCTTGAAGTGGGCTAATTTTGATATAAACAAAGCAGGTGACCTACGCAAGATCCAACTCAATGAGCTGAATGAACTCCGTAATGAGGCTTATGAAAATTCTTTGATCTATAAGGAAAGGACTAAGCTCATTCACGACTCTAAGATTAAGAACCGAGAGTTCCATGTTGGCGACAAAGTCTTACTTTTTAACTCTCGGTTGAAAATCTTCTCGGGCAAGCTCAAATCTCGTTGGTCCGGCCCATTTACCATTGCCCAAATTTTTCCATATGGTACTCTCGAGCTCGCTCAACTTAATGGACCTAATTTTAAGGTGAATGGCCAACGAGTGAAGTTGTACTCTGGTGAGGACACCTCTCAGGAGGTGATTCCGTCCCTCACCACGTTCCCCATGAACTAATTTTGGGTCGAGTCAGGCTTGTGACTCGGTTATCAAAAACAAGCGCTCCTCGGGAGGCAGCCCGAGTTTCTATCCTTTAATGTTTTAACCTCCTAAGTGTAGGGGGACCTCTATAGGTCTTTCTCTTTGTGTGGTGATGTGATTACAGGGATAAGTGCACTCTTGGAATTTTTGAAGAACCGTGCTCCCGTGTTATCCGAAATCCGGTTCTATCTCTCAACTATCGTGATTCAATATTCTTCATACTCACATTTGAAATTGATCACTTTAGTCGTCTCTTCCTTAACTTGAGTTAACCAACGTGCACAATGTCATAAGTGTAGGGGAGATTTTTCCCACATGCTTAAACATTGAGGACAATGTTTATCTTAAGTGTAGGGGGGACTTCTATTGAAGTTTTAAGTGGACTTTTCCATGAAAATGCCTTCATTTAACCGGAAAATCATCTTTTTCAACATTTTTCAAATTTTTTATTAACTTTGGCCATTTAGTCGTAATTTTTAAATTTTCATCGTTGCTTTCATATGTATATATCCCGCAATAAAGTCAAAAATATTAATAAAGTGGTGTAGCTAGTTTAGAAGTCTTTGACATATTAGGCCCGTTGCGTTTATTTTGACTCAACCCGAATAGACTTATCTAAGTTTATTCTAGCTAGTATCCTTAACCATGTAGACCTTAATTGGTTTATTAGGCTAAGTGTCCACGAGTCTCATTACTTGAGATTTTAAAATGTGGAGGACGAGAAATGATAGAGTCAATTATAAGTCGGTATTCTTGCACAAGCTCACTTGGTGTAATTATTTGCTTATTCTCCCATCACTTGCTAATAATTTATCTGCAATAAGTAAGGTCGTACGATTTGAAAAGTTACTTAGCTTCTAGCCCAAGATCGTTTAAAAGTTGCTCGGTAATGATAAGAGTTCATAGCCAAGGCTCAACTTATGAAGTGGGGCGCGAAGATTGGCGAGTCCGAAAAGGCCCTAACAAGGCATGAGGATTCCATTTTATTGCTAAAGATCCAAGGTGATGTGAAAAGCATTATTCCCAAAATCAATATGAAGGATCAAGACTCACGACGAAAAGCGATCAACTCCCATAAAGATCATGGAGAATTCTATCCGAAAAGACCCTAACAAGGTATAAGGATAAATAGATCCAAGTCCGAAAAGGAGGCGGATCGTTGTATCTCAAAATCCCAATTAGAGATTGAAGAAATAATCATGAAGTCGTGGTCAACAAAGTTGGAGTACCCCCCAAAAGTCTCCAAGTGAAGAAACTCTATTACGATGAGAAGACCATTATCTCAAGAACGTCTCTCAAGATATGAAGTATGAAGTACATGCCAAATATCGGCCCGAGAAAGGTCTCAAATCGCGAACCAAGTTATGCCAATATATGAACTTTTTGATATCCCAAGAAGCAGTTTTAAGAGATTTTGTCCTTTAGCTAACTATTGATCAAATCGTCCTACTTTGCTTTCAGCCTAAATAAACTATCGAAATAAGTCCCAAAAATGCATCTTCATGATCATTCTAAAACAAAAATAAAATATAAGAGATACACCTAGGAATAAGGGAGTTTAAGCATTTAATTAAGCCATGTGTGTAAGTGTTTGAATTGCTAACTTATAATAACAATGATCTCGTTTTTAAGCTTAGTTTGGGGAACGTGAAACTTGAGGGTGATAAATCTTCGCAGCACCAAAGCCCTAATGTAAGTCATTGATCTCTTTGCAAGTTATTTCCATTCTTTTGTTTCCTTTAAAGTTTAATTTCTTTTAGTACTTTAATTTTTGTTTTGTAGTATTTAAATAAGGCCAATGTTGATTAATTATGAGAAAAGTGTAAAATTGCTTTATCACTAAGCATTGCATGAGGGCATGGAAATGGTTAAGTGTAGGGGATATGATCGGTGTGTAAACACCCATCCTTTTATCACTTAATTCTGGCTAAAACGAGACCAAAATACGTATTTAATATCATTTGTTTTGAATTACGCGTAGTTTTTGTGTTTATTGTGTTTTCAGAGCCAACCGGATGAATATTGAAGAAAACATGGGATTGCACGGGTTTTACTGAAGAAAAGGACTCAAGATAAAGTCTATTGTCCAAGAGATGCAAAAGATTTGAAGTCACTAGGCCTATTCGAAGATTTATCGAAGAAAAGGACCAAAGATGGAAGATTTACATAAGTCGAAGAAACTCAAGTCTATTAAACGAAGAAATTAAAAGACGAGTTGAAATTAATCGACGACAAATCCCGAATCAGAATCGAAAACGTCAACTTTTCTGAAAAGACGAGAAGACAAGAAGAACGGGAGAAAGCCCACTCACCAACCAAAACAAACAAACCTATAAATAGTCCACCCTCACACATTTTAGCCAGTTAGTTTTTAGTTTTTCTCTTCCCCACTTTTTTCTCCCTTTCTGTTTTGTAGCATCACCATCACCACTAGGGTGATTGGTGATTTTGATCTTTGTTTTTCCAATCTTGTTATTTTAATCTTTGTTTTATCTTGTTAAAACATTAATCATTCAATACAAGTTCTTGTTTAATCTTTCCATTTCATCTTGTTCATCATCATCTTTTATTTCAAGTTTTCATGTTCTTATTTGATTGATTTGATCTTCAAAAGTTGTTGGGTTTTGTGTTTTTGTTGATGGGATTTGTAGTTTATGGTTAGTAGATGCTTAGTGATTAGTTTATTTAAGTTTTTGGTGAAAAACTTGGTGATTTTTGGATTAAATTCGTGTTTCCTTGTTCTTCGGGTGAACTACTGTTCTTGAAGTTCCCCAGATTCCGAATGAACCAAAACTTCCGGATGAACACTAAGTTCCGGATGAACAGCTAAGTTCCGAATGAGTTTATGTTAAGAAAAGTTCCGAGTCACTTTAGAAGTTCCGAATAAATTTTCCTTTGTTAAAAGTTCCGAACGAACAGAAAGTTCCGGATGAATAGAATGTTCCGAATGAACTGAAGTTCCGGATGAGTTTTAAGTTCCGAATGAATGTGTTTTAAAAAGTTCCGAGTGAGTTTTTCCCTTAAAAGTTCCGAATCAGTCTAAATGTTCCGGATGAAGAAAAACTTCCGAATGAACCAATCTTCCGAATGAAGTTCCGCATGAAAGTTCCGACCCAACTTTTGAGCCAAACTTCCGAACGAAGTTCCGAACCAACTTCCGGATCAACAACTTCCGAATCAACTTCCGAAGAAAGTTCCGAATGAAGACTTCCGAGTGAAAAGTTCCGGATGAACAAAGTTCCGAATCAAGGGTATACTTCCGAATCAAGTTTCTTTTGAGCTTCATTAATTGTTACTGTTTCTTTAGGTTACTGTTTCTTCATTTTAACTTTAATTTCAGTTTTAATTTTAATTTTAATTTTAATTTTAATTCAAGTTTTTATTAATTGTCATTAAATTAATTATCTTTGATTTAAGTTTTCATTTTAATACATTTAAACTTTTTAGTAGACTAGAAAACTAAAACCCCCTTTAGTAACCAAGAACAATCATTCCACTTAAGACCGAGATCAATTCGAGAGGACTGAGAGACTAATTAGAACCCAAACAAAAATGCTTGTATCAGTGGTTGTATCTGGTGCTGACTATAAAAATTCTCATCAGCTCTCCTCTTGCTTTCCATCTGCCTCTCAACAAAGCTACAGACTCGTTTGTCCATTAACTTTGTGGCGAACTCAATGGCACTCTCGATGGTAGTAGGTCGAGATGCGAGTACGCTGTCATGGATAGAGTCTGGCAGCCCGCTAACATACTTCTCAATCATATCCTTCACTTCAAGAAACATTCTTGTACACATCAAAGTCAGTTCTTGGAACTTCTTGTTATATGCTACAATGTCATGGTTCTTGCACTTGAGATCCCATAGTTCAATCTTAAGCTTCTTCACTTCTCCACAAGGACAGTACTTCTTGGTGATCCTTTCCTTCAAAGTGGTCCAAGTCATCCCATAGGCATTATCTTGACCAAGGGTAGAAACAAATAAATTCCACCATGTGAGGGCACCTTCCAGTAGAGTACATGTGGCAAATTTGACTTTGTTTTCTTCCGTGCAGTCATTGATACGGAGTACAGTCTCCGATCTTTTGAACCATTGCATTAGCTCGACGACTCCTTCTTTGCCCTTAAAGTACGTGGGCTTGCATTTCCAGAAGTAAGAATAAGTACAAACCCTAGCGACTCTGTCATTTCTTCTTGCATTAGAGTTTTGACTGTCATCCTGGTTTCTGCTGGGGTTGGCTTCCCTAGCAACCATGGCATCGGTGATGCCTTGTCTAATGAGCACCCTGAGTTGGGCCTCTAAGACATTTGGAGTGACATTAGCTCCTGCGAGGTTTGCTCGTGTGTTTCTTGAAGCCGTTTTTCTATACTCATACAAAAATGAGATTTATTAGTTTTTGTCAATATTGCATGAAATTCATAACAAATTGGATAAACATGTCAAAAGTTCACAATATAATATAAGCACAAAGGAGTAATAATATATCATAAGCACAAGTCATTTCTGACAAATAACAATATGATATAAGTATAACCAATCTAAGACAGGAATGTAGTATGCCTGTCTGAAATAGTGGTACAACTATCTGAGTATAACAAAAGATTACCCACCTATTAGGGTTAGGTACTAAGGATGAGATACAACTGAAAAGAACAAAAGATACAGTACATAAATCCTAAATCATGAGAGTTGGGATACAACCCAATGCTTGTCATGATATACAAGAAATCTAGTACATCTACTCTAAACACGACTGGCAGCACCACTGGAAGTAGCTGGTGCAGCCTGAGCTACAGGTGCCTGTATGGCATCCTACATTGTCACCATGGCAGTCCGGGTCTCCCTGACAATCCGGAGAGCCTCTAACAACTGAGCCTGCCGCGAGTGTCCGCGGTCCTGAGGTATCTAGTCTTTGCAACAGTCCCCTAATGACGAATCTCTGCGAGGTCAAAGAAAATCTGTAGGGTGTCTCCCCGAGTCATGAGAGCGATGTGGGTCTGGTACGATTGACCCTCCAGAGTAAAGACACGTTGTCGGAGATAGTCCTTCTCTTTTAGCAACCACTGTAAGGCGCCCTGGACAGTCGTCCATGTCCCATGTGCATCCTTTACCCCTACAACCCAAGAAAGAGTGTCTAGTCGCTCTTGTAGTACAGAACGTCCATACTGTCCTGCTCTCAATATAGCATGTGTAACACCCTAAAATGCGATATGCGGAAGCGGTGAAGCTCGGGGCTGTTACGTTATTGTATCATAGTTCAAGGTACGAGAGAACGACTCTAAATGAGACGTTTTATAAAAATACCTCGTTCAATTTAAATTAAAAGCATCACAGTACAAAAGGTCTCAGTTTCAAAAGATAGTGCAGCGGAATGTAAAAGTTTTAAACATCAACGAGATAATAGTTCAAAAGCATAAGTAAACAAATGTCCGAAGATAGCCAAGAAATGCATGCTGACTCCAAGTACTTCACACAGTAGATACAACTCATCATCAATTACCTGAGATAAATGCTAAATTGGGTCAACATAAAGTTGGTGAGAATATAGGTTTCAAGTAAAAATTCATAGCAGTTCAATTTCAAATTTCATTTCATGTACACATGCAACTATAGGAGGTATAGTGCCAAGTGTAGGATAAATTGGGTGTTCACAATATTTATGATAGCTAAGCTCGTGACATCAAAACTAGTGATCCAGTGCATACAATAGATTGCATACATAAATTTTGCCCCAATGGAGTACCTAGCAAAGATAACTCCGTTCATACAAATGGTACACACTCGTCCGGCGTCAGAATGCCCGAGTGGAGGTTGTCAACCCTCAATAGATCTATCCGTAACATAAGAGCTTACTCCAGCAGAGTAACTAACGATTCACGATAGTGGGGACTATGGCTAAAGCAACTTAAGCTATCTCATAAATAGTGTTCACAAAGCGTTCAAAGAAATCAAGTTTTACTTGCGTCCAGAAGCAAGCATCAAAGCATTTATCACATCCCAAAACATTAAACATATAAAAACAGTTTAATAGGGATCTATAAACTCACCTCAAGCAACGATTCAAACCGCACAAGTAAGATCAAATAGTAGCGAGCAACTCTAGCAACAACCTAAATATAATACTATAGTTTAGGCGCTAGCAAATAAGTCATAATAGTTCGTCATGTACGTTACTCATCAATCATACATATATGTTGTTGTTAAAATCATGACTTGTAAATGTTATATCATTATAAACATTATAGTATATATATACTTAGGCAAAAATATTTATTTTTGACTCGACGAAATTTCGACAGCCTTTCGGCATAAATTTTAATTTAACAAAATTTATCTTAACAAATTTTCCAACACGATTTCTAACGAAAATTCGGCAGTCTTTCGGCGTCAGATAAAAATTTGTCATTTTTAGTAAATACTCAATCTTGTCCTAAATCCCCTATTTTCAACACTTTCTCAATCGTCAATATTTCAACAAGTCATTTTCCCGCAATAGTATCAATTTCCACTTTCAACGTTCAAACTTTTAACGGTACACCAAGTATTCACATTTCGCGCTAATACCCTTTTATAAAACGAGTCCAACATTTATACACAACTTTTAGTAACCATTTCGACACTTAAAACAACTTCGTTTAACTCGAAAACGAGGTTTCGACAACTTTAAAAATCTAGACAGCAAACACATTATAGTGTTTTTCACAAAAATTAAGTTTTCCGACAACGAAATTTAAACGACCATATCTTACTCATTTTAGCTCCGTTTTTAGCCCATAATATATCGAAATGAAAGTATTAACTTATATTTTTATAATATCGTAGTAAACTAGTGTAAAAACAGTTTTTACGACCCTCTACACCTCTTATAAAAATCGGACAGATTGTATACTTTTCGTAAAAACTCGTTTTCGACCATTTTCAAGCGTAACCACTAGTAGTAACACTACTATTTCCCTCCAATTATTCATAAACACCAACAAAATCAAAGATTTTTCTTCAAGTTCACCAATCTAAAATATACATACTTATATTTTTCACAAGTCTTTCAACTAAACCATTTTCATGTATGGATCTAATAGATCCACACATAATTTCCATAGATCTTAAAATATTCCATGACCAAAAATAGTTTTTATCATTTTATTTCAAGAAAATACATGATGAGTAACATGCATGCATAGATGTACAAAGATTATGCATGGAAAATGAAATGATGAAAAAGGTTTAGGAAGTAACCTTGATTAACGACTCTACGTAATCACAACGACCCGATCTACGCTCTAACCCACTAATAATCAACAAGAACTCTACTTCTACAACTTCAACCCAAAAACTACTCAAATCAACAAACCAAGAATAACCATTCTTCTTTATGCTTGTACAAACTCTAGGGTGTATTTATTTTGTGTTAATTCTTGTTAAAATGAAGCTTTAAGAAATCAACAATGGTGGAAAATGTGTATGTGTTTGTGCCGTGAGTTTTGAGAGAGAAAGAGAGAGATGTGTGTTTTTTTTTTGAAGTGAAAATGAGTGAATTATTTGAGGTGAAGTTAGGGTTAATAAGTTAAAAAGTGTAAGATGTGTAAGCCTAAGCTTAAAATGGCAAAGAGTAAGATTTTGGTGCATCATGCACATGGTGGTTCTATTTGGCCGGTTATGGGGGTCCCATATGGGGTAAATTATTCAAAAAATTTACTATGGTAACTAGTTAAAAGGTTTAACGTAAAAAGGTTAGTTAGTTTTAGGTAAATATCAAAAAGTATATAGTTAAGTTTAAAATTACGTAAAACTTAAAAATTTGACGAAATATATTAAATTTACGATTTTTCGACGAAAACTGACATTTTATGATTTATAAAGTATTTTATGCACGCTAACGACGGTTAAACGTAAAAACGACGTAAAATACGAAAACGCGATACGTTAATTAAATATTCACAGTAAATACGATTTATTACTATAAATAGCAAAAATACTAAAATACAGGCATATATAAACATATACAGAAATATTTAAATATGCTGCTCAAGAAAATACGATCACGCTGTTAAAAACTAAACAGTTAAGCACATAATTCACAGATAACGAATAATCTCATGGATTATCGTCAATTCATTGACCGTCTCAGCAATTTGGTCAGGTTCACAGAAAATGTTCAGAATAATGACTGAGCACAGTGTCAGGTCATTACTCGTCATCAGACAGTTTTTCAGACAACGCAGATAACCTCCCGGTTCCAACACAGTTAAATCAAATAGTTGACTAAATAAAAAGTCAAAAGGTAAAATAATCATTTTACAAAGTAGGTAAAATTACCAGGTGTTACATCATCCCCTTGATAGAGAAGCTTTGTCCTCAAAGCTTAGGAGTGTCACGGTTTCTAGAGTTGTCAAAGAGTTGCAGATATTTCTTGCGAAATTGATCCTCACGCTCCCAAGTGAATTCAGGTCCACGTTTAGAATTCCACCTCACATTGATGATTGGAATACGACTCTGTTTCAATCGTTTGACCTCACGGTCCATGATTTCAACAGGTTCTTCGACAAATTGCATCTTGTCATCGATTCGGAGTTCCTCCATCGGTATAACGAGTGTCTCATCAGAAAGGCACTTCTTCAAGTTCAACACATGAAAAGTGTTGTGCACACGGCTCAACGCTTGCGGTAATTCAAGACGATAGGCTACAGTTCCAACCTTTGCCAGAATTTTGAAAGGTCCAATATAAGGGGGTTCAGCTTTCCTCGCTTGCCAAAACGTACCACACCTTTCCAAGGCGATACTTTTAGCATCACTTTGTCTCCCACTTGAAATTCAATAGGCTTACGTCGAACGTCGGCGTAACTCTTTTGACGATCACGGGATGCTTGAATTTGGCTCTTGATTTGAACAATCTTCTCAGTCGTTTCACGGATGAGTTCAGGGCCAGTGAGTTGAATATCCCCAACCTCACTCCAACACACAAGCGAGCGACATTTACGACCATACAATGCTTCAAACGGTGCAGCCTTAATACTGGTATGATAACTATTGTTGTAAGAGAATTCCACTAGAGGCAAATGTCTATCCCATTGCTTCCCGAAGTCAAGCACGTAACATGTCCTCCAGCGTTTGAATAGTTCTCTCACTCTGTCCGTCAGTCTGCGGGTGATAAGCAGTACTCATGTCAAATTGCGTACCCAACGCTTTCTGAAGTGATTTCTAGAATTCCGAAGTAAATCTACCATCTCTATCAGAAATTATCGAGATCGGTATCCCATGTTTTGCTACTACTTCCTTCAGATAAAGTCTCGTAAGCTTATCCATTGAATCATCTTCCTTCATAGCCAAAAAGTGTGTAGATTTCGTAAGTCGATCCACAATTACCCAAATTGTATCGTATCCGTTGGTCGTTTTAGGTAGCTTAGTTATGAAATCCATGGTTATATTTTCCCATTTCCACATAGGAATTATAGGTTGAACCAACAATCCAAATGGTTTTTGGTGTTCCGTTTTCACTCTAGCGCAAGACAGGCACTTCCCTACATACGTAGCGATTTCAGCTTTCATGTTTGGCCACCAATATAGCTTCTTCATATCCTGATACATTTTTTCAGATCCTAGGTGAATCGAATACTTAGATTTATGCGACTCGTGCATAATCACGTCCCTTAGTCCTCCAAACAGAGGTAACCAACTTCTACCATTCAGACATAGCGTTCCATTAGTGCTAGTCTCCAATTTCATTGTAACCATCCCCCCTAATTTCTCAGCTTCAACATGTTCAGGCTTAAGAGTTTCGGTTTGTGCTTCACGAATTTGCACAGGTAAGTTCGGATTGATAACCATAGCTAACGATCTAACTCTACGTGTCATCAGTTGTTCCTTTCTACTTAGCGCATCTGCCACTACATTCGCCTTCCCAGGGTGGTAGCGGATTTCACAGTCATAATCGCTGAGCAACTCGATCCATCGACGTTGTCTCATGTTCAGTTCCTTCTGGTCAAGAACATGTTATAAACTGTTGTGATCGTTATAGACGACACACTTGGTTCCATAAAAGTAGTGTCTCCACAATTTCAAGGCAAATACTACCGCTCCTAGCTCCAAGTCGTGCGTAGTGTAGTTTTTCTCATGCGTTTTCAATTGTCGTGACGCGTAGGCGATAACTTTCTTCCTCTGCATCAACACAGCTCCCAATCCTTTTGCTGATGCATCACAGTAGACCACAAAGTATTCCGATCCTTCAGGTAACGATAGAATAGGCGCACTACACAACATTTGTTTCAACTTCTGGAATGCTAATTCCTCCTTATCTCCCCATTCGTATTTCACCTTCTTTTGAGTCAACTTCGTCAATGGTTTCACGATCTTCGAGAATCCCTCGATGAACCTTCGGTAATATCCGGCGAGTCCTAAGAATTGGCGAATTTCAGTCGGTGTCGTAGGAGCAGTCCACTCCCTAATTGATTCAATCTTTGCAGGATCAACATGAATCCCCTTGCTATCTATAACGTGACCCAAAAATTGTACTCTTGGCAACCAAAAATCGCACTTTGAGAACTTAGCGTACAATTCCTCCTTCTTAAGCAATTCCAATATTATCTTTAGATGTTCCTCATGTTCCTTCTCATTCCTTGAGTAAATCAGTATGTCATCAATGAACACAATGACAAACTTGTCCAAATACGGTTTACACACCCGGTTCATGAGGTCCATAAACACAGCAGGTGTGTTTGTCAAACCGAACGACATCACTTGGAACTCATAGTGTCCATACCTAGTCCTAAAAGCAGTCTTTGCAACATCTTCCTCACGGACTCTCAATTGGTGATAACCAGACCTAAGGTCAGTCTTTGAGTAAACGCTCAATCCTTGCAACTGATCAAACAGATCATCGGTCCTAGGTAACGGGTAACGGTTCTTGATGGTAAGTTTGTTCAACTCACGATAGTAGATACATATCCAAAAACTCCCATCCTTCTTCATTACAAATAAGACTGGAGCTCCCCAGGGTGAAGAACTCGGTCTTATGAATCCTTTATCAGTCAACTCTTGTAGTTGCGTCGCAAGTTCTTGCAATTCCGACAGTGCTAAACGGTAAGGCGCTCGAGCAACAGGTGCAGCTCCCGGTATTAAATCGATCTGGAATTCAACTTGTGTAGCCGGCGGTAATCCAGGCAAATCTTCAGGAAAGACTTCCGCAAAATCACGTACGATAGGTACATCTTCCAACCGTTTTTCTTCCGTCTGCTTTTCAGTAACACAGACTAAAAATACGTGGCGACCTTCCGATAACAACTTCTGAGCCTTGACACGCGAGATAATGTTCAGTCATGACTTACCTTTTCCGTTACTTGTATCCCCTTGTACCTCCAAAACTTCATCACCAAATGGTAAACGAACGATCTTCTCGTCACATACAATCGTAGCACGATATCTCGACAACCAATGCATTCCGACAATCACGTCAAAACTCCCTAACTCAACAGGCATAAGGTCTATTACGAAAGGATGACCTAGAAGATTTAAAGTGCATCCACGAAGTATAGTGTCGGCCTCTATCAACTTCCCATTAGCTAACTCAATAGTGTACTTAGTGTCTAAGGGCGAAGGGGTCACATCAATTAAAACACTAAAAGCAATCGACACAAAACTCCTATCGGCTCCAGTATCAAATAAAATATAAGCATAACGACCATCTAGAAGAAATGTACTCGTCACGTAGTCGGGGTTTTGTTGCGCTTCTCCTCCTCCTATCACATAGACCCTTCCACGAGCTTCCACAGCTTTAGCAATCTTTCCTTGGTCCTTGTTCTTTTTCTTTGGGCACTCATTGCTATAGTGTCCCTTTTGTTGACATTCAAAGCAAGTGACGTTGGCTTTCGTGTTGGGTGGTGACTTACAATCTCTAGAAATGTGTCCAGTTTTCTTGCAGTTGTGACATTGTACATTGCATTGTCCATTATGGTGACGCTTGCATCGATTGCACAAAGGTAACGTCCCATTGTACACTCCCTTTTCCCCAGTACCAGCAGTGTACGCTTTCACGGTGTCTTGCCTCTTATTAGGATAGTTCCCATGGTTGTTCCTTTGGTTATTCCCCCATTTTCTCTTGTTGTCCGCGGCATTCCCAGCATTTGCTCGAACAACTTGGTCCATCAGACTGTGAGCCATCCTTATAGCATCACTAACTTTTGTCGGTCTAGACGATGTCACATTCCCTTGAACTCTACCAGGTAAACCCCAAATATAGCGCTCAACCTTATTTTCTTCATCCGGAACCATTCCAGGACATAGCAAATACAATTCTTGGAACCTCCTTGTGTACGTCTCAATGTCATTGTTCTTCACAGTCAGGTTCCACAATTCGATTTCCATTTTCTGAATCTCATTACGAGGACAGTACTCCTTAGTCAACAACTTCTTAAGTTTCTCCCAACTCATTCCATACACCTCCTCGGCTCCAGCCGTCTGCACATGAGTGTTCCACCATGTCAACGCTCCAGCAGCTAAAGTACAAGTAGAATAAGTCAATTGGTTTTCAACAGCACATCCACTGACATGGAACACAGCTTCCATCTTTTCAACCCAACGAGCTAATCCGACAGCTCCTTCAGTACCATTAAAATTCAAAGGGTCACAACTCCTAAAGTCCTTGTAAGTACACGGCTTAGGCGGTCGATCGTCAACATTGTTCAGTGATGCTTCGTTCACGTTGTTGTTAGCTTGAATGTTTGCCAGTGCAGCAGTCACTCGTTGCGTAATCAGTGCTTCCAATTGTGCGTCAGTCATTCTGTTACGTGTGTTCACCATTGTTTCTCTACGTTAAGACAACAATGCAAATAAGGTTCAAGCACGAATATACACGTTATATATTTCTTATGCTAAAATAGAATGCATAATTTAACAGTACAACAACATAGAAAGGATAGTCACGGGTCAAAGTCATAAGGTTAAATTCCCATTCATAATCAAAATATCGAGTACATAGTCGTAAAATAAGAGTATGATTACATGTAGTCTACTCCAACTAACCGAGTAATACTCTAGTTTAGTGGATACAATGCCCAAAATATAAAGATGTCAATCTACTCTAGGATAAAGCACAATAACGATGAATCTCTAAGTGCGACGACGACGATCACACTCAGCACATCTCGGTGAGTCACTCCTAGGGTCTCCATCTGCAGCTCGGTCTCCTCCACGAACTGACTCCAACTCACGCCTCAACCTAGCAACCTCCTCAAGTTTGGTATCCAACAAGTCGCGGGTATCCTCGTTATCCTCTAACAATCCAAAAACCGCATCCTCAAGTAGACGAAAACGAACAACATCTGAATCCCTAGCAGATCCTATCATAACAACACATGACCTAGGTCTAGAGGACTCTCCAACATGATGAGTAGGTGGTGTAGAAACAGTAGTAGCAACTCGACTCCCATGAGTAGGCGATGCCTCAGGCGTAGTGTGTGAATCAGACATACGGATCTTCTTTCGTGGGCATGACGAATCAGAATCGGACAAAGCTCGAGATCTAACACCGGATGGTCTAGCTCCATCAGCAGGTGGTACAGTGTCATCGGAATCAGTATAAACCTCAACTGGTGGCATACCCCATAAAACTTCCCTCTCCTCTCTAAACCGCTGACATGGAACAATAGGCTTCTTGCTCAAATTGGACGTCTTCCTAATCTCACTCCTCCTACTAGGCTCAACTCTCTTAGGTACAACAATCAAAGCATCAACCCTACTATCATCATCAGCCTCAGCACCCTCGCTATCACTACTAGCCACAACCATCCTAACGTCAGTATCACTCTCAATCTCATCATCCATGTCCTCATCATCCTCACGATCTACCTCATATCCATCCATATCATCATCACCCTCATGATCTACCTCAACACCATCCATATCATCCTCATGACCTACCTCATGTCCATCCATACCATCATCACTCTCGTGATCTACCTCAATACCATCCACGTCATCCTCATCATCCTCATCGTCCTCACTACCACTAACCCACTCGATCAAAGTACGATGCACAACAGGTGGCATCCCATCAACAACATCGGAAGTATCAGACAACACATCAGGCTCACCCTCATCATCCTCCTCTGGATCCTCGTCAGGGTCATACTCCGCACCTTCCTCCTCAGGATCAGCCTCCTCTGGGTCATTCTCCGACTCAACATGATCTGGTATCATCTCAATCTCGTCTTCCCACTCTTCGTCAGCAGAGTCGGGCTGGTAAGTAACAGTAGATGACGACATAACCTGCAACAACCAAAATGCGTATTAAAGCAGTTGTAGGGTATGCATGAAATAATCATGTATAGAAATTAAAGCCTGCAATTCAAGCGAAATGCATATGTATATAATACATATTACGTATTACATAATATATATTACATATTACTTATAGTGTTATCCTACGTAATACATTACGTAGTACACATATATATACAGAGTAACAAGTAGCCACATCGGTTATAGTCTAGGCCTAAGGTGCAAACCTAGTTCTCTATAACCAAGGCTCTGATTACCAATTCTGTAACACCCCAAAATGCGATATGCGGAAGCGGTGAAGCTCGGGGGCTGTTACGTCATTGTATCATAGTTCAAGGTACGAGAGAACGACTCTAAATGAGACGTTTTATAAAAATACCTCGTTGAATTTAAATTAAAAGCATCACAGTACAAAAGGTCTCAGTTTCAAAAGATAGTGCAGCGGAATGTAAAAGTTTTAAACATCAACGAGATAATAGTTCAAAAGCATAAGTAAACAAATGTCCGAAGATAGCCAAGAAATGCATGCGGACTCCAAGTACTTCACACAGTAGATACAACTCATCATCAATTACCTGAGATAAATGCTAAATTGGGTCAACATAAAGTTGGTGAGAATATAGGTTTCAAGTAAAAATTCATAGCAGTTCAATTTCAGATTTCATTTCATGTACACATGCAACTATAGGAGGTATAGTGCCAAGTGTAGGATAAATTGGGTGTTCACAATATTTATGATAGCTAAGCTCGTGACATCAAAACTAGTGATCCAGTGCATACAATAGATTGCATACATAAATTTTGCCCCAATGGAGTACCTAGCCAAGATAACTCCATTCATACAAATGGTACACACTCGTCCGGCGTCAGAATGCCCGAGTGGAGGTTGTCAACCCTCAATAGATCTATCAGTAACATAAGAGCTTACTCCAGCAGAGTAACTAATGATTCATGATAGTGGGGACTATGGCTAAACCAACTTAAGCTATCTCATAAATAGTGTTCACAAAGCGTTCAAATAAATCAAGTTTTACTTGCGTCCAGAAGAAAGTATCAAAGCATTTATCACATCCCAAAACATTAAACATATAAAAACAGTTTAATAGGGATCTATAAACTCACCTCAAGCAACGATTCAAACCGCACAAGTAAGATCAAATAGTAGCGAGCAACTCTAGCAACAACCTAAATATAATACTATAGTTAAGGCGCAAGCAAATAAGTCATAATAGTTCGTCATGTATGTTACTCATCAATCATACATATATATTGTTGTTAAAATCGTGACTTGTAAATGTTATATCGTTATAAACATTATAGTATATATATACTTAGGCAAAAATATTTATTTTTGATTCGACGAAATTTCGACAGCCTTTCGGCGTAAATTTTAATTTACCAAAATTTATCTTAACAAATTTTCCAACACGATTTCTAACGAAAATTCGGCAGCCTTTCGGCGTCACATAAAAATTTGCCATTTTTAGTAAATACTCAGTCTTGTCCTAAATCCCCTATTTTCAACACTTTCTCAATCGCCAATATTTCAACAAGTCATTTTCCCGCAATAGTATCAATTTCCACTTTCAACGTTCAAACTTTTAACGGTACACCAAGTATTCACATTTCACGCTAATACCCCTTTTACAAAACGAGTCCAACATTTATACACAACTTTTAGTAACCATTTCGACACTTAAAACAACTCCGTTTAACTCGAAAACGTCGTTTCGACCACTTTAAAAATCTAGATAGCAAACACATTATAGTGTTTTTCACAAAAATTAAGTTTTCCGACAAAGAAATTCAAACGACCATATCTTACTCATTTTAGCTCCGTTTTTAGCCCATAATATATCGAAACGAAGGTATTAACTTATATTTTCATAATATCGTAGTAAACTAGTGTCAAAACAATTTTTACGACCCTCTGCGCCTCTTATAAAAATCGGAAAGATTGTATACTTTTCGTAAAAACTCGTTTTCGACCATTTTTAAGCGTAACCACTAGTAGTAACACTACTAGTTCCCTCCAATTATTCATAAACACCAACAAAATCAAAGATTTTTCTTCAAGTTCACAAATCTAAAATATACATACTTATATTTTTCACAAGTCTTTCAATTAAACCATTTTCATGTATGGATCTAATAGATCCATACATAATTTCCATAGATCTTAAAATATTTCATGACCAAAAATAGTTTTTATCATTTTATTTCAAGAAAATACTTGATGAGTAACATGCATGCATAGATCTACAAAGATTATGCATGGAAAATGAAAAGATGAAAAAATTTTAAGAAGTAACCTTGAGTAACGACTCTACGTAATCACAACGACCCGATCTACGCTCTAACCCACTAATAATCAACAAGAACTCTACTTCTACAACTTCAACCCAAAAACTACTCACATCAACAAACCATGAATAAACATTCTTCTTTATGCTTGTACAAACTCTAGGGTGTATTTATTTTGTGTTAGTTCTTGTTAAAATGAAGCTTTAAGAAATCAACAATGGTGGAAAATTTGTATGTGTTTGTGCCGTGAGTTTTGAGAGAGAAAGAGAGAGATGTGTGTTTTTTTTGAAGTGAAAATGAGTGAATTATTTGAGGTGAAGTTAGGGTTAATAAGTTAAAAAGTGTAAGATGTGTAAGCCTAAGCTTAAAATGGAAAAGAGTAAGATTTTGGTGCATCATGCACATGGTGGTGATATTTGGCCGGTTATGGGGGTCCCATATGGGGTAAATTATTCAAATAATTTACTATGATAACTAGTTAAAAGGTTTAAGGTAAAAAGGTTAGTTAGTTTTAGGTAAATATCAAAAAGTATATAGTTAAGTTTAAAATTACGTAAAACTTAAAAATTTGACGAAATATATTAAATTTACGATTTTTCGACGAAAACTGACATTTTATGATTTATAAAGTATTTTATGCACGCTAACGACGGTTAAACGTAAAAACGACGTAAAATACAAAAACGCGATCCGTTAATTAAATATTCACCGTAAATACGATTTATTACTATAAATAGCAAAAATACTAAAATACAGCCATATATAAACATATACAGAAATATTTAAATACGCTGCTCAAGAAAATACGATCACGCTGTTAAAAACTAAACAGTTAAGCACATAATTCACAGATAACGAATAATCTCATGGATTATCGTCAATTCATTGACCGTCTCAGCACTTTGGTCAGGTTCACAGAAAATGTTCAGAATAATGACTGAGCAGAGTGTTAGGTCATTACTCGTCATCAGACAGTTTTTCAGACAACGCGGGATAACCTCCCAGTTCCAACACAGTTAAATCACATAGTTGACTAAATAAAAAGTCAAAGGGTAAAATAGTCATTTTACAAAGTAGGAAAAATTACCAGGTGTTACAGCATGGATATCCAGGATATCCTAAGCATGACGTGTGGTTAGTGAGGAAATATGAGCCCGAAAAGGGTCGGTCTCAGCCGTCCCGCTTTAGAACCTTCTCCAATCTCAAAAGTAGAGACAGGAGAAGAGTCGTACCTCCTCTTACGAGGTGGTAGATCTCTAGGAGCATAGCCGTGAAGCGAAGAGGATGATGAGAGTGGTGGTAAGATAGGTACATCCTGATCTCTTTCCCCAGTTGGGGAAGTAGGTAAAATTGGTGGTGTGGTAGTAGTAGATTCAGATAGTAAGACGAATCCTGCAACCTGGTGATCTCCAGACTCAGAGTCCGATGGCAATCCTTGAAGCACAAATATAGGTGATACTAGTACAACAGCAGTAGTAGTCAAGAGAGTGTCGCTGTCAGGTACATGAGTCGGTGACGTGGCTGGTGTAGTCATGATAAATCTAAAAATAATATCATTTCAAAGTTGAGTAAGTATTAGCTTACACAATTCAAAAAGTTTTCAAAATTCAAATTTTGTATGCGATGCTATAAGCGTCTTTTAACAGTGTAGGTTAAAAGTTATGTAGATACTTATGTGATCATATAACCAAAGTTTATATATATATATATATATATATATATATATATATATATATATATATATATATATATATATATATATATATATATATATATATATATATATATATATATATATATATATTAGTGCACAGTTAGTTCACATAATATGTATGCTCTATATGCTATATGCCTAGTTATTAGGGTCCCCAAAAATCAATTTTTTCTTTAAACTGATTTTTATATTCAGTTATAGTCTAGTTTTAAATTTTTATTTTTTAAATTTTTTTACGTTTTTGATATGGTTCTCTATAACTATCGCTCTGATACCATTCTATGACACCCCCAAAGTGGTCAACTGCAGCAGAATAGTATTTGGGTGTCACTTAGTGGATCGATAGCAAATAGTATACAGAACAATGATCATAAAATATTATTTAATTTATTACATGAACCAAATGTGAAGATTTAATAAATTGTCCTAATAAAACATTAATTATTGTTCCAAAGTAGTAAACCCTGCCCCGATGGTGATTAATATGCTTCCTATATGATGTTGTAAGTCCGAGTGCACATTGAACATGCCTAGTTACCTGAGAAAACATGTTAAAATGTGGGGGTCCACACGAGGTTGGTGAATTCATAGGTTTAATAAAAGTACTGATATGCCAAACAACACAAAGATAGTAGGTTCACAAAGCAAATACTATAGTAGTTCCTATTGCCTGTAATAGAAGCTAGACACAGGAGCCCTCGAGCAACCCAGTTTTTATCCTTAGACGCACCCAGTTCGATAATGATATACATCTATTTGGCCCGACCGAGGCACAGTGAGCGCTACTCACCCAGACAAGGACAGCCAACCCCTAATAGATCTATTTTTAATATTACGCGCATATCGAAATTAACTATTACAGATCCACAGGCTATGGACACCCAATAGGCAAATATAAGTTGTTGTCCGTAAATGTTTGCATCGAAAAAATATGTTCCATGTTTTCTCCCCCAGTTTAGTATAGAAGTAGTAAAAGTATGGGGCCATAAACTCATCTCAGTGGTAGAGTGTAGTAATAATGCCAATGATAAACTGGAACAGTATTATCACAATGCAGTAGAATTACCTAAGTAATTAAATGGGTCTCAGTAAATGCACAACAAAAATGCACAAATGAATACAGTGGATGAAAATGCATGATCACATATTTATTAAAGGGTTCGTCACCTATAATAAATTATCGAAACAATATACTCTGTATTTTATTTAAAGTACATTTACCTTAATTTTAATTGTAAAGATTATAATAAATTAAATAAACTGATTTTTATTTAATTAAGACTTATATATAATAATGTGTCATAAAATCCCTTGAATTTCAATTATCCAATATTAGTCCTCCGTGTTTCACAAGTTACCGTTTAATCCTTTAAGTTCATTTATTAGGTTAATTAGTATTAATACAGGTTAATTTAAATTGCAATCAAGTCCTTGTTTTTATTAAAGTTTCAAAACAGCCCCTAGGGCTTGCTAAACTTTTGGTAATTGGCAAGATTAGCCCCTAGGGTTAGGTTGTTTAATTAAATTGCATAATATGTCCTTGATTTTAATGTAATTTCCAAAACAACCCCTAGGGCATATAATACTTTCGGAATGTGACAAATTATACCTCTAGGGTTATGTAAGTTTCGGATCTTGGTAAAACTAGCCCCTAGGGCTTGTTTAAGTTCCAGGAAGTGGCAAAAGTGGTCCATAGGGTTTATATAATTCGGATTACATAATTAGTCCTTAGGGCTTATAAAAGTTTCGGCTATTGGCAATAATAGTCCCTATGGTTTGAAAATTAGGGAATTTAATATTTTAGTCCCTGAGGCTTGGTTTAAGTTTTGATAAATTACAATTTGGCCCATAGGGTTTAGTTTAGGGCTCGGCTAATATATAAACACCCTTTTAACTTTGAATAAAATACCAAACGCCTCTTTAACTTTATTAAAGTTACAAAAGTAGATTTAACAAGTTACAGTTGTACACTAAGATTTTAAAACCTTGCGAAAACTTTATAATTGTTTATTTTCGTCCTATACTTTTACCATAGTTCACTTTTGGCACAAAAGTTACCAAAAAGTATTTTTAGGGCTTAATGGGCTTGGTAAGGCCCATTAAAGGTCCGAATGGTTTTCGGCTTTACTTCAATGAGCTTGGTTTTTGGGCTTGTTTAAGCCTAGGAAATTTATACAAGTACTTTACCTACACCTAATAAGCTAGAATAAATCATGGGCCTAATGGGCCTAGTCTATGGCTCGAATTATTTTGTGCCTTGAGCTATGGGCCTAATGTCTTAAGCTTTTGATTCCATTAAGAGATCTGGAGTTTCACGTTTAGGCTTGTAATAGATTTAGGCTACTTTAAGCTTTCGAATTTTCTAGGCTAACTTAGGCTTAGGGAGTACTTAATATTAACTTAACAAATAGTAAAACTAGCATGGTAACCCTATATTAAATTCATGCCGTGGGCTTCATGTCCGTTTTAGGGCTTTGCTTAATAATTTTACGTATGCATGGAGGTTATATAGTGACAAGTATGGTGTAACTAGTTTACTCCTAACTTTGTTACATGTTTATCTATAGATGATTCATGAATGATGTAGACTAATAATGACAATGGTGACACTTACTTGATGAGGAAGATGATGAACTAAGGATGGAAGTGAGCTAGTACACCTTGGATTCAACTAGATCTACAAGAATACAAGATTGTTGCCGCGACCTAGGGCTTCTTTGGTTGCCTTGATGTTCAAGATTTATGGGATAAAAGTTATTACTCAGAGTTATGAGGTTCAAGACATAGATCTTGTGTATTGAATGAACTTTTCGGAAGGATATAAGTATATGTGTATGTATGTCGTGAGTTTCTTTGTATGAGGTGAATGATATTTTGATTTGTGGCTTGTATTTATACACGAAAATAGAGTGAGAAGAGATCCAAATGTGTATCTTGTAAATCTTCATAATATCTCATAAGTACAAACATGGTACTAATCCTTAAATGGAATATTTGTACATGGTCCTTTGGATTGGTCACTTAGCCGCGGCACAACATAGGGTCAAGGGGACAATGTGTTGTCCAAATAGTGAAATCTTTAATTATGTACGTTGTACAAGGTTGAAATGGTATGTGTAGTCATATGTTTTGATTTCTAGAAGGTCTAAAGTAGTCTAATGGTATAATTCAGCTAATAGACATGTTTAGAATAGTTTTATGTTTTATTTTTGTAAACTTATGGACTTACTAAAGATCTAGGTAAAATAATGTGAGTCTTAGTTCAAATCTAAGGTGATTTGGATAAGGTTTAGGGTTTAGAGTGAAAGTATAAGTAGTGTATGTAAAAATGTAGAGTTTAGGTAAAATAAACTATATGGCATTTGTTGTAATGTTTAAAAGTGGTAAATGTGAAGTTAAAATAAAAAAATGTGGTTTCTAAAGACTTGTGGTATTACTTATAGTCTAATATATATATATATATATATATATATATATATATATATATATATATATATATATATATATATATATATATATATATATATATATATATATATATATATATATATATATATATATATATATATATATATATATATATATATATATATATATATATATAAATCTATATACATATATATATATATATATATATATATATATATATATATAAATCTATATACATATATATATATATATATATATATATATATATATATATATATATATATATATATATATATATATATATATATATATATATATATATATATATATATATATATATATATATATATATATATATATATATATATATATATATATATATATATATATATATATATATATATATATATATCTATATATATATATATATATATATATATATATATATATATATATATATATATATATATATATATATATATATATATATATATATATATATATATATATATATATATATATATATATATATATATATATTTTATAATGAATTTAGACACTGGTAAATTCAAATAGATGTGATCATGGTTTTTAGATATAAAAATCTAAAATAATGCTACGTAAATGTTCATGAGTTCCATGTCGCTTAAAAGTCGCCAAAGTGATCAATTGAATGATTGTATGTTCATAAATAAAAAAATAATATGAAGAGTTCTCGTGATCAAATATCTAAAATGACACTTATGTAAATCATAATGTAGATGATAGATAAAAATATCTAATGCAAAGGTGATATTATATAATAAAATCGTGAGGTGGCGTGTACAGTGATGACATCCTAAAAATAAAAACAAGGGGTTTTACAAACATAAAGTAAAAAAAAAGGGCCTTATTTAGAAATCCGTTTTTTAGTATATTTTTACACCAAAAATATTTTATCATTGAAAATCTAGTTCTTTTAAGAATGAAGTGTAAGAATAAACAAGAGAAATCTTTTATTTTATATGTTAAGCTATATTAAGTAAATATGTGTAAGTTAGGAAACATGTTTCTTTTAATCTTGGAAAACATGATAAATTTAGTATAAATCCTCTCTAGGAAAATTGCAAGCCGTGGTTTTCATTCTTCAAATCCTCCATTGTTAATTTTGAAGCTTTTCTCTAGTTTTCCTCCATTGAAAAACTTTAGAGCGTTGGTTTTTCTTGTAAAATCCTTCCTCCATCCTTGTAGTCTTGGTGTGTTTGGTGTTGTGCTGATCCTCTCATCATCTATTCATGTAAGTTTATTCAGTCCCTAAATCAATGTGTCACCATGGTAATCTCTTTATTTTATGCATTTTGGAATTTGAGTTTTTGTAAACCCTAAAAACATGTTAAGGTGATTGATTTGACTTAAAAACATTTTCTCATATTAGAGCTTGATTATATCAGCCCTAATATGTTTCAAATAAATTTTTTATCTGATTATTAAAATGGTCTATACATTTTATTATGATCTAGAGCACTAAAAATGGTTAAAACAAACTAAGACCCAATGTTGTCCAGTTTTTGAGTCATCTTGTAAGGGCTGTAAAACAAGTTTCAGAATAGGTTTATATGTGTTTCAAAAGCCTATGATATATTAATATGAATCTAGTTTTCATATCTGGTCTCCATTTATTTTTAAGAATATTTTATGGTCTGGTTACTACTATTTTCCCATAAGGTGTCAAATCTGATTTTTAAGACTAAAAAAGTCGTGTTCATTCAAAATGCCATAAAACATTTAATATTTCAAGTTAACTTAAGACACTTCTGGGGGATGATCTTCATATGTTGGGCATCTCCATGATTTTTATAATTTGTTTAGAGCTGTTTAGATGGGTCAAATCAGTCGCATCATTTTGTATGTTATGGTCAAACTGTTGTTGGGCTTATTGGGTCATATCTTGGGTTGGGAAACCTTTAGGATTTCACCCTTTTATAGATTCCTTGTTGACCCATAGGTTGACCTCTATGATTTTTGTGGGAATATATGGGAAGTCTATAATGGGTAGTTAAGTACTGAAACATACCTTAATTACCGGCAATCTTTTAAATAAGGAAACTCCTATTTTTAGAAAGTCAATCACCTATTTCTGGAAACTTGCATTATATGATGAATGATCAGTATATGTGATGTATGTTATGTATATTTGTAGCCTTGGTGACACGATATTAGGAATTCCTTTCGTTTTGTATGGGTTTTTTCTTGGTTTTGCAACAAGGTACATATATTCGGTTCTCTTAGTAAGAACCCTTCGCTTATCCTTTTATACTTCTTGTTTTTGAGCCTTCCCTAAGCCTTTGATATGTTCCCATATTGTTACTTGCTGATTTGACATGATTCACTTACCCCTTTGATTCGTTATAACCCTTTGATTTGTTTTGGATTCATATGCTTCTTTTGGACCAATTATGATATATGCTTTGTTATGACCTTTTATTTTGAACCCTTATGCACGAGCTGTTAGCCCTATATTTTATATCGTCGAACAAGAATTTAATAGGTCATCTTAGTCGTTATAGGTCTTGTATTGTAATAGGTTAGTCGGGAAAATCGGGCTTGGACTTTAAGCTAATATTATATAAGTTAGGGGCTCTAAGCCCAAGCAAAGCCAAGCCTGGCCCAAGAAGGCCTCTTAAGGAGTGGCATATAAATACCCTCTTCTATGTATGGAAGAGGATGTTGGTTACCATTTAATTTCTCTCTCTAAATGTGAAAACCTTTAACCAACTCTCTACTTTCTCTCGCTACTTTCTCTCTATTTCTGTCATATATCTTGTGTTATGGATTGATTTGGATTAACATTTGGTATCAAGAGCCTGTACTAGATAGGTGATTGAAGATTCGTGGTTAATTTTTATTGATTTCGTGTGGTTTTCATCCAAAAAACCTCACGTTTCAAATTTTTTTCGTGTTTTTCGCCTTATATCTTTCTTAAAACCGCCTATATAGTTGTGGTAGGGATTTGTGATACTTGTTTTGGTGATAAACACGAAAAAATTGGATCTTTTGGCTTGATTTTGGGGTAAAAACTCGCAAAAAATCGTTTTTTGGTACGAACTCAAATTTAATTTCGGAATAATTTGAGTTATTCCAAATTTTGGACAGATTCCGAAATTATTTGTGCATTATTCCGAATTTCACATTCAGACATCTTAAGCAAATTTTTGGATTCCGAAATTATGTGCTAGCTGGATTCCAAAATCATCATTTGTTATTCCGAATTTAATATTCCGACATCTTTAGTTTTGTTTTGGATTCCGAATTTCATTGGTATTCCGAAATTATTGGGATTCCGAATTCTGTAGTTGTGATATTCCGAAATCTTATATTATTTTGGATTCCGAAATTTCTGCATAAGATATTCCGAAATCTTGGAATAACATATTCCGAATTTGGTTAAGGATAACATATTCCGAATTTGGTTCAGGATTACATATTCCGAATTTGGTTCAGGGTAACATATTCCGAATTTGGTTAACGATAACACATTCCGAATTTGGTTCAGGATTACATATTTAGAATTTGGTTCAGGGTTACATAATCCGAATTTTTAAGTCTCATTTATTTCGAAATCATAGATTCCAGAATCTGGTGTGATACATATTCTGAAATCTGTTCAATACATTTATTCCGAAATTTATCAAGACATATTCTGAAATCCTTCAAGTCACATTCCGAATTCTTCAAGACTTGTATTCCGAAATCCTTCATGAAAGCCATATTCTGAAATCTTTATTGAAGAGGTATTCCAAAATTATTACTTTCTGAGATTTGTGTTTGAAGCATTTATAGACTTAGCCAATATCTAGACTAGTCCAGGAACATAGTTTACCGAAAAAAATAAAAAATTAGGTCAAGTAAAATAAAAAATTTTCTATACCAGTTTTTGGCTATTTCTTACTCGATTACAAAATTTGGTGATACAAGATTTTTTGGTCTATCGTTTTGTCGGACTAAGGAATTATTTTTGGACTGAAGATTCTCGGAACGCTACGAAATTTTAGCCACACCTCATCACAACAAATCTACTTAGATCTGTAATCCATTCACAAGAATTTACCATGTCGTCTAACAACAACAATGTGAATGCTAATCAAATTCGATTAGAACAAGGTGGCAATGGTAATCCACCTGTGCTGACAGCCGGTTGTTATGTTCAGTGGAGATCTCGTTTCTTGAGATTTCTGGACACAAAAGAGAATCGAACGGCTCTTCATTATTGCCTTGAAAATGCACCTCCTATGTTTGCATTCAGACCAATTACCACTCAGGCAGAGGATGGTACTTCATCAACCACAAGAGCTATGGAGAATTTCGACACATGTCCTACTGAGAAAAGGAAACTTCTTCAAGCTGAAGCTGATGCTGTGTACTACATACTCTCTGGGATTGATAACGATATAAATTCCATGGTTGATGCATGTCCTAATGTTATGGAAACGTGGAATGCAATTCATCGATTGAAGCAAGGTGAGTCGATCAACGTTCAAGATCTCGAGACTAATCTACTTTGGGAGTTCGGAAAATTCACATCCGAAGATGGTGAATCCATTGACTCATATTACTCGAGATTCTACAAAATGATGAATGAGCTTGTCAAAAATCAGTGCACCATCTCCAATCATCATGCCAATGTTCAGTTTTTACTTCAACTCAAACCGAAATGGCAAAGGTTTGTAACTTTGGTTAAACAAAGGGAAGATATCAAGACTATCTCTTATCATAAACTTTATGATATCTTGAAACAACATCAGAATGAAGTGAATGAACTTAGGACTGAAAAGGCAAAAAACGGTCTGCTAACTCTATTGCTTTTGTGGCTGCTACTTCAAGAAAACCCGTTCACCGTCAACAAGCACCTTCTCATTCCTCAAGGAAATCCAGGTCATTCCAACAAACCTCTCGCTACTCGAAACAAAGCAAAATCAATTTTCCCCACTCCACCTCCAAAGTATGACACCGAGTCAGATGGAGACAGTGACGATGAACAAACTTCAAGGGACAAGAAGATTGAGGAACTCATGTCTTTACTCACCACAACATATAAGAAGATCTACAAACCTACCAACAACAACCTCAGATCATCCTCAAATGCTCGATACAAGGAAGTCGACAATACTCCATGGTATGATCGTGATGCTAGGTATGATAATCAGAGGATGCCGAATCAAGTTAGGGCTAGAGAGACTGTACGCACTCCAGTTGTGCAGAAGACTGGGATTCAATGCTTCAATTTCAAGGGATTTGGGCACATGGCTAAGGAATGTAAGAAGCCAAAACGGGTTAAGGATTCTGCATATCACAAGGAAAATCTGTTGATGTGTAAGAAAGAAGAAGCAGGGATTCCGCTCACAGCAAATGAAGTTGATTGGCGTGACGACATTGATGATGAAGCCGATGATCAAGAGTTGGAGGCACACTATGTGTACATGGAAAATATTTAAGAAGTGATTCCAGAGACTCTTGACAATTCTGGACCTATCTTTGATACTGACCAAATTGAAAAGGTACCATCATACGATAACTATAATCTGTTTGCAAATTAACGACGACATTCAGAGCAACCCGAAAGCATCAATGACACATATGTAATGGACACGGAGGATAGAAATATCTCTACGGATTCACAACATATGTGTAATGATGAGGGTAATGCTGCTCAGGATACTGAATCAGATGAAGACCGTGATTTGCTTGCCTCTATTATTGAAACTTTGAAACATGAAATTAATGAAAACAAAGATGCTAATAAATGTTTAAAGTAAGCAAACACATCCTTAGCCGAAGAGATAGACAGGCTTAAAGAGTGTGATTATGTAAAAGAAGTCGATCGACGAGTTGCTATAGCTAATGGTTTGGTACATGAACGTAAGGTGCTCAGCGGAAAATATTTATCTGAAGTAACATATGAAATTCATATGTCAAAACAAAAGATATCGGAACTTGAAGAACAACTGTTATTACATAAACTCCAAATTCATGAATTAGAGTCGGTTAACAAAGAACAAACTGAGCTTTATAAAACTCGTGAAGAAAAGGATATTGAAAAAGTTCTTGCTTTGGAAAAGAGAGTCGAAACGTTAAACAACATTGTTTACAAAACGGATCAGTATATTCAAACTATGAACATGCTCAATAGAAATATGAAAACGAGTTTTGTTAAGCCTGAATATCTCAAGAGAGTTCAAGGAATCAAGCCTGCTCTTTATGATATCGGTTGTTATAATGATAATCTTGCTCTTATGCTTTCCCCTGACTGCGACGAAATCATTCGTCATCATGAAGAAAGTCGATCCAACTTAAGTGATTTGATAAACCATTCTGATTCTAATCATCATATTAAGTTTGTTCCTCAAAAAGAACTTTCAAAAGAACAAGAGTTGTTTACAAATGTTCCACCACCGAGTCATAAAACGGAAAAGAAAGTTTCTTTATAAAGGGGTTTCAAAAAGCAATATATTTTGTTAGAAAAACAAATTTCGGATGAAAAACGTAACTGGGATGAGAAAAGTAAAAGTGTTCAGCAATTTCAGTTTATAAAACAAGGGGTTTTAAATTTTCACAAAGGTGTCGTCGATTATGAAAATGTTTCTAGAGACACCGTTTGAAATATTAAACCTAACCCACAAGTAGAAGTCGTCTTTCAACAAGATATTCTTCCAACCATCAATGATCTTTCAAATAAAGTGGAAATTTTTAATAATGCTCTCACTTAGGAAATGATAACTGATTTAAGATACGTTAATTCTCTTAAAGACGAAGTTGATTTTATTCAAACTAAATTAAAGATACAAGAACACCAACTTTATAACGAAATTGATCGACTTTCTAAGGAATACTATTATGCTGACCATATGAATGCTATACTTGGTGTATATACCGATCTTGATCAATATTCTCATGTAGCATGTCTAGTGTCAAAACCGAACACGAAATGTCAAAATCTTGAAGTTGAGCTTTCGAAACAAATTCAGTCATACAACAAACTTTTGAAAAGTTTTTCCAAAATTCAGAAACACTCCATTTCTATTGAACTTGCTTTACAAAAAGGTGATAAATCTCATAATCATAAAAGTGTCAATAACTGGCAGCTTCTTTGGTTCGTCAATTGAATGAAAAAGGTTTCGAAATAAATGATTTGAAAGCTCAGCTACAAGAAAGGGACATAGCCATCAGTGGTTACAAAAACTCATTGAGAAAATGAAAGGAAAGTCTGATTTAGGTAAACCATCCACCGTTCGTCAACCGAATGCGTTTAAATTCCCTAAATCATCTATTTTGGGAAAACCCCCACAGACTTTTCCTAAGCTAGGAACTGATAAGAGCACAAATGTGATAACACCTAGAATGTATAAAATGAACACTAGGTCCACCCAAAATGTAACACCGCGGTTACCTCCGAATACTAGGAAAACTAATCAACGTATGTCTTCTTCTACAAGAGTAACTCCCACTACTAGCGTTAGTGGACCACAGCTTAAGAGCACTAGAATGCAAGATAGAGTCATGCCTAGAAATAGTCAAAGGAAGAAGATGGAAGTAGAAGACCACTGTAGGAAGTATAAGTTTTCTAAGAATAAAACGTCTGTAACTGCATGTAATGACAGTTTGAATGTTAAGACTTCGAATGTTGAATTTTTTTATCTTAAATGTGGAAACTATGTTCGTACTTTCAATCATGATGCTTGTGCTTTTAATAATAATGGCGTGAATGCTAGAACTAGGAAGCCTATTCTTGTGCCCACTAGTACTAGAAACCCCACACGAACTTTGAACCAATCCACTGCTCAACCACCTAAGAAACAAAGTGCGTTAGAATCCACTACTCTGCAATAAACAAAATAGGTTAAAGAAGCTTTATGAGAACATGATTAGGAAATGTAAACGGGGGTACTCAAGATATACACCACCCGGATACAAATGGGTACCTAAGACTACCACTATTGTAATTGGGTCTATGATTGTTAGCTTGCCTTTAGGATCTGCATCTAGGCCTACTAATATTTTGGAACCTACTTCTATCAAGGGCTTCCATTTGTCAAACTCTACATTATCTTCTACTTCTTATGCAGCTCGTCGAAATCATTCTATTCATAATGGATTTCGGGTGTACAAAGGACATGACGGGCAATCTTAAGCTTCTCAATAACTTCGTGGAGAAGTTTTTGGGTACGGTGCGATTTGGAAATGACCAGTTTGCACCAATACTTGGATATGGCGATTTGGTTCAAGGAAATTTCACTATAAAAAGGGTTTATTATGTCGAAGGACTGAATCATAATTTATTCTCAGTTGGTCTTTTTTATGATGCGGATTGGGACGTGGCTTTTCGAAAAACTACTTGCTATGTTAGAGACTACGATGGGAATGACCTTCTTACAAGTTCTCGTGGTTCTGATCTCTACACTGTAACTCTTCAAGACACATCTTAAACAAATCCAATTTGCTTAATGGCTAAAGCTTCATCTTCTCAAGCATGGGTATGGCATCATCGATTGTCATCTTAACTTTGACCCCGTCAACTTGCTTTCGAAGAATGATATTGTGACCGGTCTTCCTAAGTTGAAATTCGTCAAAGACCATCTTTGTTCTTCTTGTCAGTTGGGGAAAGCAAAAGGAAAGTCTTTCAAAATGAAGACTACCCCAAGCTCAAAAGGACGATTGGAACTTCTACACATGGATTTATGTGGTCCCATGCGTGTAGAGACTATTAACAGGAAAAAGTATATTCTCGTGATTGTTGATGATTGATGAGACTGCTTTTATACATGGTCTCATCGTCCAAATCGGGCTTAAAATCAATTAAATATCATAAAATATGCCAAATATATGCTCGTGTTTGTTACTTGTGTATTTTTAGGTACGGATATTGAGGAATTGGCAAAAGATCACAAGAATCATTCAAAAACGAACACGGGAAACGAAGTCGCACAATGAACCGGGCCCAAGTTTGGAATTTTGCAAAAAGACCCTTGAAGTTTGAAGAATTGGCAAGAATGGCCCCTCATCTTTGAATAACTTGTCACAATTGACCCTCCACTTATCAATTGTACAAGTATGGTCCTTATTGTTTGAAGATTGTATAAGACCAGTCCTTGGAGAATCAAGAATATACATTAAATACCCTTGGAAAAGTTTTTGGAAGTCTTTGTGCCAAAATTGACAACTTACCAAAAGTTGTCATGTGTAAAACAAGAGTTGATAGCCATTATTTACAACTTGAACAAAAGTGAAAACTTGGGGACCCTTTCTGCCAAACCACCAAACCTTTTCCCCCACTCAGGCTTTGCCACCTCATCACAACCCACCCATTAACCCATATCCTACCCAACCCGTACCCACCACCCATTAACCTAACCAGTTTATTTAATAAATTGGTCAAACCCCAGTCAAAACCCCCATTTCCCACCATAACACCTTTTTTAAATTCGTTTTTACCCAAAAAGGATTAAACCCCCCTCCCCAATTACCATAAACCCTAAATTACCCCAGACTCAATCAACCCCAAATCAAAGGGTTTTTACCCCTTATTATCCAGATGGGTAATTCACTTTACCCTCATCCTATCCCACTCAAAACCCCTTTTCCCAACACAACCATGTGAGCAGTAGGACCCTCCCCTGCCCATCGTTTTCACACCAAAACCCCAAACCCGACAAATCAAACGGCAAAGCCTCACTCCTTGGTCCCCAAGCGTAATTGAACGTCCAAGATCAATCCTACACAGCTGGACTTCTGAAAGATCACATGGAGGCAAGAATTTGACCAAAGATCAGTCAACAATTCAAAGACTTCAAGGGCATTTAAGGAATTTGAAGAACTAGGGTTTTAGGGACTAGAACCTTCTGCTTAGTTGTATAAATATGGGACGTATGTGTCCCATATCTTTTGTTCCAGTTTTTAGCAATCATCCTTGTAATTCCTTTTTTACAATTTATAAAGTTGGTATTTATTAAATATAAAGTAATTCCTTTTATGTTATTTTAAAAAGTTGGTATGTTTGATTGCTAATTCTGAGTTCCACATTTAATTGGTTAAGTAATTTTGTTTTTCAAAATTATTTAAAAGGTTTCTGAAATTGAAATCTCTTGGTGAGATTTGTTTCAAAGTTTGATCATTTGGATTATTCAGTGTGTTAGTAGTTTGTAAAACGTGTTTGACAGTTGTGAAAGTTTTTAAGAAAAGTTTTAAAGAAAAAAAAAGTAAAACAGGTTATAGACATATTGCTTGTGCTTTTCCTTGATTTTTATTAAACAGTTGAAGATTGTTGTTGATCAAGATTTTTGCATACACCCGAGTGTATATGGAGGTGGTTATTCAACCACAAAGAACCCTGGATGTAGGGTTCTTAGGTAAGAAATAACTTTTCCCTTTCAAATTTCAGTTTGGTTGAATTTGAGTGAGATTTGTTGAATTGTATGCTAAGTGTGTATTGTTTATTTGATTTGAGTTCAAATGGTATTGTATGCATGTTAGATGCTATATGAAGCAGTTTGGGTAGATTTAAGAAGCTATTGATTTGAAAAAGTTGCATTACAAGTTTTAAAGGATTGTTTGGATACAGGTTTTAGCAAGGTTGAAATTCATTGAAGTATTTTAAAAAGGTGTTAGAAAGATTTGTTAGGGTTGCATTTAGTGTATGCTAGTTAGTTTATCAGTTTGGGAGAGTTTTGTAGCAAGTTGGTGTTTTAAAAAGTGAAAAAAGAGAGCTAAAAACTGCATAGTCATAATCTGCTTATTTTTATGAAATTTTGAGCTTAAATTTTGCTTATCTGCTAGAGTATAGGGAATTAGAGGATTACAGTTTGTTAGTAGGTTAATTGGAACTATTGTGAGCTAAATTTGGGGCTTTGAAAATCATAAGTGTGCAAGTAATCTGCTATCAACACCACCAGACCTGCTATAGACCTCAGCAACTAGCTTTTGCCATTTTGTGCTAAGAGGAGTCGGATTTTGTGTTGTTGAGTGTTTATTTTCTGCTTGTATTGACTCCCTACACTCCCAAGAGTGTAGGGGTGCCTTTGTCTATCCAAGAACCACCAAGAAACAAGCAAGCCAAGCCCTCTTGGCCCTTATATCACAAGTGAAGAAAACAGAAAGAAAGAAAAACCTGCTTGTGTTTTCAAATTAAAACTGGATACGTTTTTTGGACTTGATCTGGCTTAATTCTTGTTAAAAGTGGAAATTGGTTTGTGATTACTAGTTTACAAGTGTTAACAGTATTGGTTGTGAGAAGTGTTAAAAAAAAAAAAAAAGTGCAAAAAGGTCACCCCGCCCGGACTCGAACACGCGACCCCTCGGTGGGGGAGTAACGTGCTTACCGGTGATCTAGATACCTTTTTACGATATAGTCTCATTTCAATAGTTACTTAACCCCTTTTGAGTTTGACTTTTCATAAATAAGCCGTGGGGTTTTTAGCTTATTGTAGCTTATTGGTTAAGCATTTTTGGGTTCTTTCATTTTTCCTAGGGTTATACTAGGGTATAAGATTTTTCTAGCCAGTTTTCACATTTTTCCTTTTCTTTATTTATTTTTTTATAATTTATTTATTAGCCGTATTTTATTAATTCATTAAAAAATAGTTAAAAGTAGTTTTTAATTAGGGAAAAATAATTTTTATCTTTTAAATAATCTTTTTGAGGTTTACATCTAGTTTGGGTTTCAAAAACTTTAATTTTTAATTTTATATTATTTTAAGGTTTTTATTAAACTTTAATAATTTTTATAAAATTATAAAAAAGGTTTTAGGAGATTTAATTTTCTTTTTTTTATCTTAGTTAGAATATTTTAAGATTTTAGAAATTTTTTAGAATTAATTTTATAAACTTTTTATTTTTTCTATTATTTTAATATTATTTTATTATTAAAATTAAAAAGTTTTATTTTTATTTCTTTTTCATTTTTCCTAGATTCCTTAGCTTTAATTAGGACTTTTACCATTTTTAGAATAATTTTATAGCTTTTAGATTTATTTTTATAATTATTTTAAGTTTAATTAGTTTTAAATAGATTTTAATAGTTTTTAGGAGTTTAAAAATAGTTTAATTTGGTTTTAAACTTTTTAAAAATAGTTTTTAGCTTAATTAGGTCATATTTAAGGTTTACAAACTATTGAATCTTGTTTAGAGCTTTTTAATATTTAAAAGTGATTTTTAGGGCTTTAATTAGCATTAAAAAGTCATTATTAAATTAATTAAAAGGTTTTGGCAAGTTTGGATTTTTTGTAAACTCTTAGAAATATTATTTGGGATTTTTAGTAATTTTTAGGAATTTTTAAGTTAAAATTTTAAATTTTGTACTTTTTACGTTTCTACGTCGTAACTTTCTAGTAGTGTTTTTGCCTTATTTTTCTATTTTTTCGTCTTCGTCATTTTCTCTTCCCCTTTCTTCTCATTAATAATCAAAAACATTAATCAATCATTCATTACACAACACACGTGCCTCCTCGAGAGAACGATTCCCATTAAGGGTCATAACTTGTGGTTTTCCTAAACTACTCGTTAACACTTACCACTATTTGTGTTGCTTTGTTTTTCCTAAAATAAAGTATATACAAAACTTCTACATCAATTTTTGGCGCCGCTGCCGGGGAGGCGTGTTGTGTTTTGATTGAACCATTGTTGTTTTTCTATATTAGCCATAATAGTATTTGTATTAATAGCACTCTATTAATACGTATTATCGTTTTTTCGGTTTTTGTGTGAATATTATTAATATATTGTATACGTAGAACAATAAAATCACAAGTACTCCAAATACGTGAGCAATCACAACCTTGATTCGGGATTTCATCACTCGATCATTGTATTCGAATCTCAAACCAAAGAAAAAAGGCAAAAATAGATAAATACTTTCGTGAAGCTTAATCTTGATAATACAAACTATAAGGTGGGTATAAGGCGGTTGTATTTCACGACCTAAAGGAAAAAGGCTTTTAAGTGCTTCGCGCCGCCTCGTTTCCTCCGCTTGCTTGTGCGTATTTGATTTTGAGAGTGAATCGAGGGTTTTGCCGCCCAAAGTATTATTACATATCATATATATTTTCTTGGTTTCATTTGATTAAACCCTCTTGAATGATTTGGTGTTCCACCATCGTTCTAAAGTCATCGAAGGCGTTCACTCCACGTGATCGTTTTCATTCCTTGAGGCCTTTTTAATCAAAAGATTTGATTAGTGAGGAGATTTGTGGACTCATTGTCTACTTAATACATTCACCAATTTCCAAAAAGGCTAATACAATCAAAAACCACAAAAAAATTGAAAAACACAAAATACCAAAAAGAATCTTCTTTGCTCGTCCCCACGTTGTACGTGACGTTTATGCTCACTCGTAATCAAGCAAAACGTGCACGTAGACGCAAGAACAAAACTCCCACTCCAACTCATTCTAGTGAGGAGTCTCCTATTGAAGAACCCATTGTACAAGAAGAACCAACCATGGCGAATCGAACTATGATGGAGTTACTTCAAGCACCCACCGAGGGTTATGGAGAAGCTATTGTGATTCCCGCAATCCTTGCGGAGAATTTTGAGGTGAAAACGGGTTTGTTGTCGATGATCCAAAACAACAAATTCCGTGGTGATGAGAAGGACAATCCCCACAACCATATCCGCCAATTTAATCGTCTTACCGCCACGTGCAAATTTAAGGATGTCTCGAATGACTCGATTAAGATGATGCTTTTTCCGTATTCCTTAGCGGGGCCCGCTAAAATTTGGTTAGAGAAAGAGCCACCCAATTCTATATTGACATGGAAGGATCTCGTTTCGAAGTTCGTGAACCAATTTTTTCCGCCCTCTAAGACTACGCATTTGAAAAATGAGATTTCTAAATTTTCACAAGAATCAAATGAAAGTTTTTCTACGGCTTGGAATAGGTTTAAGGAGATGTTACATGAATGTCCTCATCATGGTTTTTCCGATTTGCACCAAATCGACACGTTTTACAATGGACTTAACGATCATGAAAGAGATTATTTAAATGCCGCCGCGGGTGGTAATTGTTTGTGTAAAACGGTTGAAGAAGCTTTGGTCATAATCGAGAATAGGTCTAAGGTATATAGCCCTCGTCACACACCGAGTGTTGCCAATTTGGGCTCGTCATCATCTCGTTCCATTAATGCCTTGCAAGATGAAGCAAATGAGGAGAATCGGTTTTTCGATAGGTTTTCGACTTTTATGTCTCATTGGAAAGCTCAAGAAGCTTCAAATTCCGCTTCGGTTAAAGCGGTTGCTAAGAGTTGTATTTCATGTGGTGGAGCTCATGATTTTTCCGAGTGCATTACCGCGGATGGTAACACTTCGAATGCTTATGTAGCCACGGGAACTTATAACCAAATCGGTCAAGGTTCCCGCCAAAATCAAGCTCCACAAAATCAAAATGCTAATAACTATCGAAACAACAATCAAGGTGGAAATTACCAAGGAAATCAAAGGAATTATAACAAGGGTAATTATCAAAGTGGTAATGGGCAAATTTCAAACCAAAACCAAAACCGTGATTTTCAAACTCCTACTCAAGGTTTTCAAAACGATCACACCAAAAATCTTCAAGGAGAGTTTTTGAATTATGCAAAGGCTAATGATGCTAAGTTTGACAATATGCAACATGAAATGGTTAGCTTAAGATCCGAGTTGAAAAACGAGCTTAAAAACGAACTTGCTAATGAACTTAAAACTCATGCTAATAAAATGGAAGGAAATGTCACACGACTCCAACAAAATCAACAAAAAATGGAGCAAGGACAACATGAGATTAAGCAAGAGTTGTTAAAAGCGGATGCTAGGCAATCTAAGTTTGAAGACCGTATGGCTAAAATGTTTGAAGCTATCATGTGTAAGCCTTCTTCTTCGGGTGGTCTTCCTAGTGATACCATCGTGAACCCGAAAGGAGAATTGAAGGTTATTACTACTCGTAGTGGTAAAACTTTCAAAGAACCCATTTCTCGTCCAAGTACTTCTATGGAGAAGGAAGAAGAGAAAGAACCCGAGGTTGTGGTTGAAAAGGAGCACATTGCAAGCCCACGAAGTACCGCTCAAACCACAACTACGGTTGAACCTATACCAATTATGGAACCCGAGATTCCAAGGCCGATGCCTATGCCTAATTTGCCCCAACCCACACCACCTTTACCCTACCCATCAAGACGAAACAAGGAAAAGGCACAAGAACGAAATAATTATCAATTTGAACTCTTTATGAAAATGTTTCGTGACATGCATTTTAATATAAGTTTTGCCGACGCCTTAGTCATGATGCCTCGATTTGCCGCGAACTTCAGAAGTATGTTAAATAACAAAGAAAAATTGCAAAAATCGTCTAGTTGTTCATCGGTTTTTCTAAGCCGCATACCTCAAAAAGTCGGTGATCCTGGAAAGTTTTTAATCCCATGTGCTATCCAAGACATGGAAGAATGCTACGCCTTGGCCGATCTTGGTGCTAGTATTAATTTGATGCCTCTTGAGATTTTTAAATCGCTCAATCTTCCAAATCTCACTCCTTCAAGAATGTCAATCGAAATGGCCGATCATTCTACGATTCTAGCTTGTGGAGTTGCCGAGGACGTCTTTGTGAAGGTTGGAAAGTTCTACTATCCTGTAGACTTCATTGTTGTTGATATTCCCATCGATCCTAAAGTTCCGTTAATTTTAGGTCGATCTTTTTTGGATACCTCGAGAGCACTTATCGATGTGCATGCAAGAAAAATCACTCTTCGTTTCAATGAGGAAGAACTCGTCATTAATGCAACCCAAAACTCCACTCTTTCTCATGTGTATTCTATCACATCTTTGTACAATGTCAATCCCATCAAAAACATTTGCAAAAGGATTTCAAATAGAGTTTTAGGAGTTGTTGATAAAAATGAAGTTCCGTCCCCTCCGCCGGTGGAGGTTAAGAGTGTTAAGCCTATAATTCCAATCTCGAGTGAATCTTCGGATGATGAATACGTTGATCCCGATGGGGAGGTTTTCTTTGTTGACAAAAGATTTGAAAACTTGCCACCACCTAAGCCAAAAAGATTTCAAAATGTGAGAATTTTTAGTGTGACTAACATTGTTTTAGATACACCAAATATTTTTGACATAACTAAATCGGGTTTTCACAAGGAGAGTGCTAAAGATGAAAAAGGAAAAGATTTTAACTTGAATTTAAAAGATTTTTCTACAATTCTAACTCCGTCATCACCACGTTTATTGAGTACTACAAGATCGTCTTCTCCTTTTGACGAGGCTTTGTGTGGACTTAGTATGGGGGAAGCCCCTTATGTTCCCTCCCCTTTCTCCACCGAGGACGAGATATTTGATCCTGGAATTGCTTTTATAGGGAAATCTCGGTCTTTCACCGATGCAATAAATGGAAAAACTTTTCATTTGATTGGTGCGAGTCTACCTCGAGTAGCTCATGTTTTTAGAGACTTACCCATTGTCCCACCCCCTCTATTTCTTCTCTCCTATTTTCTTCTACCCTATTGGGATTTGTGTTGGAGTGGCGTTGTTTCGTCTTTCATCCGAAAACGAAGACGCTATCTTTGACCCCGGTATACGTTTATCGGGTTTTTAAAGTACTCCACGTACTTTTGGGCCTTGTTTATCATGTAAGCCCCACCAAAAATTGACCAAACCATGATTATCCCTAAATGATCACATTTATGGGGATTCGAGTCGAGCTTTTGACTCGGTTATCAAAAACAAGGTGCCTCGTGGGGGAGACCCATGCTTATCCATGTACATATTATCGCTTTCTAATTAGTTTAATGTGAGGGGATTTGTGCCCTTCCAACCTTTGTTCCGTGGTTGTTTGTGAATTGTGTCTTCTAGATCATAATCTTCACGATTGGAGCCTCTCGTGTTCGTTTTATGGGAGCACTCGATCGTTTGCTTTGGAGGCCTTTCCCAATATCCATATGATATATCCTTTTATGTTCTAACCTTAGGTTTTTAGCACACTTCATAAACGGCTATTACTTATTGGTTACACCCTTTCCATGCTAGATTAGGCATTCGACTACGTCTCTAGTATGGGGGTGTTCGCACCCCTAGACTCGAAACATTGAGGACAATGTTTAACTTTAGTATGGGGGGGTGAATAGATACTTGCCCTGCCAAACCTTCACGCTTTCCAAAGTTTATCATTTTGTTTATCGTTTTGTTGCAAAATAAGGCTAAAAATGGCCAAATTTTAAAATTTTTCTCATGTTTTATAAGTGTTTAAGACACGAATGTAGATTTTCCGATGGCGAGAATAATAGTAATTTTTGACTCGACCGTGCGTGTTGAGCACTTAGCTTTGATTCCTTAACTACACATTAGGCTAAGTCTCTTAAATGAGGACGAGAAATGATAGAGTTAATTATAAGTTACTATGCTAAACGTAGAGTACTCGTATTCTTTCAAAAACTCATGTGTTCTCGTTGTTTGCTTATTCTCCCTTCACATGTAAATATTTTTTGCTTAATAAATATTGACTTAGCGGTTTAGTTAGGATTGTTGGGTTTCTAGTCTTTTCTAGTAGCTTCCGTGTAATTAAATTGGGAAGACATTAAGGTATCGCCAGCGTCACGGTTTTGAAGTATTGGCATCCTAATAATCGAAAGCTTCACCCAATAATAAGATTTCAAGTGCTCACCTAAATCAAGCAAATAATTTGAAGCCCCACAAGGCCTAAAGTCTATGCAAAATTGAAAGTGAATCAAGCCTTAATCTTCGAAGCTTTAAAGATCCAAAATTCGCTCTAGCGTGAGGATATACGTCTTTAGCTAATAAAACCACCGATGATGGCGGATAATAAAAGGCAAGGCAAGACCGAAGTCATAATAAAAGCTTCATGGCGAAGTTGAATAAAAGATGGAGGTAAACCAAAGATAATAAGGCCCTTCCGTTAGGGGGCATATAAAAGTCTTGGTAATAAGTCTCATGTTCAAAACCGTTATAAAACCGTGTTTATCGATTCTTCTTGTCAACTTAATTTTTTAACATCGTTGTCTATTAGGAGGGGTTATTGATTTGATGGTCTTAGTTACACCGTTAGGACTCTATTTTTAGACCTAAATCTCTATTATCGCATAAGTCAACAATGTATCCTCGTGATCATTAAAGACATAATAAAATATAAGAGATAAAACTTAGGAATAATGGGAGGATAAGTACGTGATTAGGGCATATGAGTAGTGTTAGCATTACTAACTTATAATAACAATGATCTCGTTGCACGCTTGGCATGGAATTAAGGTGAAAATCGAGGACGATGAAATTATTTCTAACGAAGCATTCACGTGTTCTTGTTCTATGAACCTAAACGTCCCATTTTGCGATGAAAATCATACATTATGTCTAAAACACAAGTAGTAGCAATAGTAGTGTAGCTAGTTTATCATTTCAATAAATGGAATAAAAATGAATTTTGGAGATGCTTTGATACTTTATTCTAGCATTGCGTGAGGGCACGGCAATGGTTTAGTATGGGGGAGTGATGAGACTACTTTTATACATGGTCTCATCGTCCAAATCGGGCTTAAAATCAATTAAATATCATAAAATATGCCAAATATATGCTCGTGTTTGTTACTTGTGTATTTTTAGGTACGGATATTGAGGAATTGGCAAAAGATCACAAGTTTGGAATTTTGCAAAAAGACCCTTGAAGTTTGAAGAATTGGCAAGAATGGCCCCTCATCTTTGAAGAACTTGTCACAATTGACCCTCCACTTATCAATTGTACAAGTATGGTCCTTATTGTTTGAAGATTGTACAAGACCAGTCCTTGGAGAATCAAGAATATACATTAAATACCCTTGGAAAAGTTTTTGGAAGTCTTTGTGCCAAAATTGACAACTTACCAAAAGTTGTCATGTGTAAAACAAGAGTTGATAGCCATTATTTACAACTTGAACAAAAGTGAAAACTTGGGGACCCTTTCTGCCAAACCACCAAACCTTTTCCCCCACTCAGGCTTTGCCACCTCATCACAACCCACCCATTAACCCATATCCTACCCAACCCGTACCCACCACCCATTAACCTAACCAGTTTATTTAATAAATTTGTCAAACCCCAGTCAATACCCCCATTTCCCACCATAACACCTTTTTTAAATTCGTTTTTACCCAAAAAGGATTAAACCCCCCTCCCCAATTACCATAAACCCTAAATTACCCCAGACTCAATCAACCCCAAATCAAAGGGTTTTTACCCCTTATTATCCAGATGGGTAATTCACTTTACCCTCATCCTATCCCACTCAAAACCCCTTTCCCCAACACAACCATGTGAGCAGTAGGACCCTCCCCTGCCCATCGTTTTCACACCAAAACCCCAAACCCGACAAATCAAACGGCAAAGCCTCACTCCTTGGTCCCCAAGCGTAACTGAACGTCCAAGATCAATCCTACACAGCTGGACTTCTGAAAGATCACATGGAGGCAAGAATTTGACCAAAGATCAGTCAACAATTCAAAGACTTCAAGGGCATTTAAGGAATTTGAAGAACTAGGGTTTTAGGGACTAGAACCTTCTGCTTAGTTGTATAAATATGGGACGTATGTGTCCCATATCTTTTGTTCCAGTTTTTAGCAATCATCCTTGTAATTCCTTTTTTACAATTTATAAAGTTGGTATTTATTAAATATAAAGTAATTCCTTTTATGTTATTTTAAAAAGTTGGTATGTTTGATTGCTAATTCTGAGTTCCACATTTAATTGGTTAAGTAATTTTGTTTTTCAAAATTATTTAAAAGGTTTCTGAAATTGAAATCTCTTGGTGAGATTTGTTTCAAAGTTTGATCATTTGGATTATTCAGTGTGTTAGTAGTTTTTAAAACGTGTTTGACAGTTGTGAAAGTTTTTAAGAAAAGTTTTAAAGAAAAAAAAAGTAAAACAGGTTATAGACATATTGCTTGTGCTTTTCCTTGATTTTTCTTAAACAGTTGAAGATTGTTGTTGATCAAGATTTCTGCATACACCCGAGTGTATATGGAGGTGGTTATTCAACCACAAAGAACCCTGGATGTAGGGTTCTTAGGTAAGAAATAACTTTTCCCATTCAAATTTCAGTTTGGTTGAATTTGAGTGAGATTTGTTGAATTGTATGCTAAGTGTGTATTGTTGATTTGATTTGAGTTCAAATGGTATTATATGCATGTTAGATGCTATATGAAGCAGTTTGGGTAGATTTAAGAAGCTATTGATTTGAAAAAGTTGCATTACAAGTTTTAAAGGATTGTTTGGATACAGGCTTTAGCAAGGTTGAAATTCATTGAAGTATTTTAAAAAGGTGTTAGAAAGATTTGTTAGGGTTGCATTTAGTGTATGCTAGTTAGTTTATCAGTTTGGGAGAGTTTTGTAGCAAGTTGGTGTTTTAAAAAGTGAAAAAAGAGAGCTAAAAACTGCATAGTCATAATCTGCTTATTTTTATGAAATTTTGAGCTTAAATTTTGCTTATCTGCTAGAGTATAGGGAATTAGAGGATTACAGTTTGTTAGTAGGTTAGTTGGAACTATTGTGAGCTAAATTTGGGGCTTTGAAAATCATAAGTGTGCAAGTAATCTGCTATCAACACCACCAGACCTGCTATAGACCTCAGCAACTAGCTTTTGCCATTTTGTGCTAAGAGGAGTCAGATTTTGTGTTGTTGAGTGTTTATTTTCTGCTTGTATTGACTCCCTACACTCCCAATAGTATAGGGGTGCCTTTGTCTATCCAAGAACCACCAAGAAACAAGCAAGCCAAGCCCTCTTGGCCCTTATATCACAAGTGAAGAAAACAGAAAGAAAGAAAAACCTGCTTGTGTTTTCAAATTAAAACTGGATACGTTTTTTGGACTTGATTTGGCTTAATTCTTGTTAAAAGTGGAAATTGGTTTGTGATTACTAGTTTACAAGTGTTAACAGTATTGGTTGTGAGAAGTGTTAAAAAAAAAAAGAAAAAAAAAGTGCAAAAAGGTCACCCCGCCCGGACTCGAACACGCGACCCCTCGTTGGGGGAGTAACGTGCTTACCGGTGATCTAGATGCCTTTTTACGATATAGTCTCATTTCAATAGTTACTTAACCCCTTTTGAGTTTGACTTTTCATAAATAAGCCGTGGGGTTTTTAGCTTATTGTAGCTTATTGGTTAAGCGTTTTTGGGTTCTTTCATTTTTCCTAGGGTTATACAAGGGTATAAGATTTTTCTATCAGTTTTCACATTTTTCCTTTTCTTTATTTATTTTTTATAATTTATTTATTAGCCGTATTTTATTAATTCATTAAAAAATAGTTAAAAGTAGTTTTTAATTAGGGAAAAACAATTTTTAGCTTTTAAATAATCTTTTTGAGGATTACATCTAGTTTGGGTTTCAAAAACTTTAATTTTTAATTTTATATTATTTTAAGGTTTTTATTAAACTTTAATAATTTTATAAAATTATAAAAAAGGTTTTAGGAGCTTTAATTTGCTTTTTTTTATCTTAGTTAGAATATTTTAAGATTTTAGAAATTTTTTAGAATTAATTTTATAAACTTTTTATTTTTTCTATTATTTTAATATTATTTTATTATTAAAATTAAAAAGTTTTATTTTTATTTCTTTTTCATTTTTCCTAGATTCCTTAGCTTTAATTAGGACTTTTACCATTTTTAGAATAATTTTATAGCTTTTAGATTTATTTTTATAATTATTTTAAGTTTAATTAGTTTTAAATAGATTTTAATAGTTTTTAGGAGTTTAAAAATAGTTTAATTTGGTTTTAAACTTTTTAAAAATAGTTTTTAGCTTAATTAGGTCATATTTAAGGTTTACAAACTATTGAATCTTGTTTAGAGCTTTTTAATATTTAAAAGTGATTTTTAGGGCTTTAATTAGCATTAAAAAGTCATTATTAAATTAATTAAAAGGTTTTGGCAAGTTTGGATTTTTTGTAAACTCTTATAAATATTATTTGGGATTTTTAGTAATTTTTAGGAATTTTTAAGTTAAAATTTTAAATTTTGTACTTTTTACGTTTCTACGTCGTAACTTTCTAGTAGTGTTTTTGCCTTATTTTTCTATTTTTTCGTCTTCGTCATTTTCTCTTCCCCTTTCTTCTCATTAATAATCAAAAACATTAATCAATCATTCATTACACAACATACGTGCCTCCTCGAGAGAACGATTCCCATTAAGGGTCATAACTTGTGGTTTTCCTAAACTACTCGTTAACACTTACCACTATTTGTGTTGCTTTGTTTTTCCTAAAATAAAGTATATACAAAACTTCTACATCAATGATTACTCCAGATATACATGGACATACTTCTTAAGGTCCAAAGGTGAAACACCGGAGGTTCTCAAAAACATTCTAAAGATGATGCAACGTAATCTTCCAGCTCAAGTCTTAACGGTAAGAACGGATAGGGGTACTGAATTTTTGAACAAGACTTTGCAATCTTACTTTCAAGAAGGCATCTAACATCAAACGTCTATTGCTCGAACTCCTGAACAAAACAGCGTTGTCGAAATACGGAACCATACTTTGGTTGAGGAAGCTCGAACAATGCTTTCTACTTTAAAATTACAATTATTCTTCTAGGCTGAAGCAATTGCAACTGCATGTTATACTCAGAATCGTTCTCTCGTCATCCCTAGACATGAAAAGACACCTTACCACATCATCAATGGCAAGAAACCTACTGTTAAATTCTCTCACGTATTTGGATCTTTATGCTACATTCTTTAAGATGTTGAGAATCTCGACAAGATGAAAGAAAAAGGTGATACATGTATTTTTATGGTGTATGCTACATTGTCGAAAGGATATCGAGTTTACAACAAGAGAAAAAGGATTATTGTAGAAACAAATCATGTGAAATTTGACGAATTGCCACAAATGGTACTTGATCACAACAGCTCAAGTCCCGCACCTCAATGTCCTGCAATGGCACCTACAAAACACAGTGTACGTCCCGTGCAAGAATGTCAAAAAAATATTCCTACAACAGACTCGACGGATAAGACACAAATGAATGAGTTGGTTGATTTATGTGATCTAATGTTTGATGAATATTACTATGGAAACAATCAAGTTGTGTCAAATCCTTCCGCTCTCAATACTGCGGATGCACCCGCACAAAGTCAACAAGACACAACTGCATCTACTTCAGCAACCATTGCTCAAGAGACAATTCCATTGGATAATCAATAAACTCAAGAAACCGTCATACAACCAACATCACCAACCGTAAATGATGCAGGAGGAGACAACAATCAAGCAGTCGATGCACAGTCAGACGAAGAAGAATTTATCAACCCATTCGGTACAACGGTACACAAAGTCAGAGAGTCTTCTACTCAACATATTGATCCATCAAATATACACACCTTCTATCAACGATATCCATCCACTCACCATTGGACTCGTAATCATCCATTGGTACAAGTTATTGGAAATCCTTTACAACCGGTTTGAACACGTAGACAACTCGAAACCGATGGCGATATATGTATGTATGCACTCACCGTGAGGTTCACTGTACCTACAAACGTAAAACAATACATGACAGTCATGCGTGGATTGAATCAATGCAAGACGAACTTCATCAATTTGAAAGGCTTGAAGTAGGGGAACTTGTTAACCGACCATAAGGAACTCAAAAACAAATATCGTCTTGTGGTTAAGGATACCGTCAACAAGAAGGAATAGATTTCGATGAATCATTTGCTCTAGTTGCTCGTTTGGAAGCAGTCAGGATATTCCTTGCTTATGCTGCACATAAAGGCTTCACGGTTTATCAGATGGACGTTAAAATTAATTTTATCAACGGTCATTTGAAGGAAGAAGTGTATGTGACTCAACCAGAAGGAATCATTTATCCTCATTATCCTGACAAAGTCTACCGTCTCAAGAAGGTTTTATATGGACTTAAACAAGCTCCAAGGGTATGGTACGAAGAACTATCAAACTTCTTAGTTTCCAAAGGATTCTCCAAAGGTTAAATTAATCCTACTCTCTTTATTAATAAATATGGGGATGGCATATTGCTGGTGCAGGTTTATGTTGATGACATTATTTTTGGTTCTACGTACCCAAAACTTTCAAAATGTTTTGAAAAACTAATGCACAGCAGATTTGAAATGTCAATGATAAGGGAGCTAAAATTCTAAGTATGCTCAAGAGATACTTAATAAGCATGGTATGACCTCATGTGCTCGCGTTGTTACACCTTTGTCGACCTTATCCCTAGACGCTGACTTGTTCACACCTCCTGTGGATCAAACGCGATATCATAGTATGATCGGGTCTCTCATGTACCTTACAGCCAACAGGCCTGATATTCATCATGCCACATGTTATTGTGCACGATATCAAGCCAAACCTACTGAAAAGCACCTCAAGGAGGTTAAACGGATCTTTCGGTAACTTAAGAATACCATTCACATGGGACTCTAGTATCCGAAGGAAACCGGTTTTCATATAATAGCTTTTACAGATTCTGATCATGCATGTCACCTTGATACTAGTAAGAGCACTTTTGGTGGCGTACAATTTCTAGGTAAAGACAAGCTCATGAGTTGGTCGTCAAAGAAGAAGGATTGCACCTCACTATCATCCTTTGGATGAGAACTCAACTCAAGAATCATGGCTTCAACTTTGATAACATACCTATGTATTGTGACTCAAAGTCGGCCATAACCATCTCTTGCAATCCACTTCAGCACTCCCACACCAAGCACATCGATGTCAGATATCACTTCATCAAGGAACAAGTGGAACGCGACATCGTGGAATTATACTTTGTTAGAACTGAGTACCAGCTGGAAGACTTGTTTACAAAACCTCTATCGCAAGATAGGTTTGCGTATCTCGTTGGTCGTCTTGGTATGAAGTATATGACTCCAGATGACTTGGAGGTTCTGGCAAATGAAGCTGCTTGATATTCTCTCATAACGACTTCTAAGTAAATGTCAGCTTAGAACTCGTACTTCACCTTAAGGAAAGTTTATCACGAATGATAACTTATCCTTCAAAACGGGAAATTAATTTTTCTCGGTCATGAGCTAGTCATAAAACATTCAAAGTATTGAGCTCATGAAAATCAAAATTTATTTAAAAAACTTTGAACACAATTTTTCAAGAATTTGTCAAAAGATTTTTCTAAATCTTTCAAAATTGTGTGTTTAATACTCCCTTCCTTATAAAATGGTTTTTATATCTCAAAAATGTCATATGCTATTTTGGTCAATTTTTGAGGGGGAGCGTTTTAAAATCAAGCCTTTAATGTTGTTGGGTACATCTATGATATTGTCATACTTTATGTATCCAACACATTCCAAAAATGGTATAAAATTGTCATATGTTATATATTATACCGGAAAAGGCATCTCAACTCCGTACCTCAACATATTGTGTGTTGTCGATTTTCCAAAATATTGTCAAAATTTGTTTCATGACCCCACATATATTATTGAGGGAGAGCCACCCGACTACAAAAGTTCCATGATTCATGCGTGCACACATGTTTCTCTCCCAATCAGTTTTCAGAAATTGTCATATTTTAATCAATTGGTATCTCTAATATTATGTTATTTATATTAGAGATAGGGAAGAGAATGTGATTAAATGTAATATATCGCAACATGTGATCTTAAAGACTCAAGTGTAACTCTTTCCTTCACATGCTAAACTATTTCGTATATCGATGAATGTGTGTAGGGGGGAGCTTTTTGGAATTGTAAAACATTCAAAGTGTTAAAAGTTTTGATTTTTATCAAGCACTCTGAATGATTTTCAATGGTTTTATAGTTACGATCTATACCTAAAAAACCTACTATCCATGACGGAATGATGGAGTCAAAAGGTGGTTTAGGATAGGAAACTAAGTCCTATGATCCAACAAGAACGGAGGGATCTACCCAAGGACATTCTATAGCAAGAAATAGTTTTCCTTAGGAAAGATGGAGTCGAATGAAGCTAAATGCGGACCAATTACTTAAGTTAGCACTGGAACAATCACAACAAGGGGCTGGTGATGACGTATTGGGAAGCATTGAAGGAGTTGAATATTCTATACAACTTAGCCAGAAGTCGGGTCAACACATTTATTAAATACAAGTGTCATGGACCCAGTGATGCGATGCACAACCCTTCCCCAGCCATTCGAGTTTCTCTCAAAAAAACTTGTCTCATTGTAACGGATATCAACACGTATCTATTGACTTTCTCACTCCGAGTTAGTTAATATTGAAAACGTGGCACTCTGCTCCTGCCTCCGATTACCAAAATGCACTTATTAAGTCTAGAGCCAAAAAGAGATCAATCTATCATCTCATTAGGACACAATCGAGTCCTACGCATTATCCTTGTGATATTGCTAGAACATCTGAGTGATACGGTTCACAATGAAGATGAAATTCCTGCTTGAGTCAACATCAAACAAGATCATGGTATGTAACTTGTGTGATTCTACACGAATCAGACTTGTGAGAACTGGAATGGAACTAAGTTTGGATTCTTAATTGATTCAAACTTGATTCCAGGTTTCTTCGCAAAATCCGTGTGATCTTGCTAGAACATTCAGAGTGACACTATTTAGTGTTCACATTGACGAATTGAAATCCTTCTAGTGTCAACCTCAAACAACACTGTGGTAGGTAACTCGCAAGATTCTTTATGAATCGAGCTTGTGACAAACTGGAAAGCAACAATGGTGCGATTCTTTTAGAATCAAACTTGTTCCAGGAATTCTGAATTGACGACTCTAATCAGACTGACAATTTATCCTTACGATTCACTCTTTACGTTCACAGCCTGCTTTGAGACGGTCGAGTAAAGAGAATTGGCTACTACCACCAGGAAACCCTGAAAAGGAGGTTCTTAATAGAATCTACTCAATCAAAGGTACGGTATCTAATATCGTCTAAGGGTCTTCACCCACCGGAGGTAAATTGCTACCGAGTTAGGGTGAAGTGTTCAAATACATTTTGTTTGTGTCTATATATTTTGTTGCATATCAAGATGGTGGTGTAGTTGTGTACTAACCGAAGTCGTCTTCACATGTTCATACTAAAAGTTAAAGTCTTCCGCAACTATGTTAGATATTTAAAGGACTAACTACAACTATATTTGTATGGGAGATTCTTAGCCTTTCAAACTCAACAAAGTATTAACATGTCGATTCAGAAGTCACAAGTGCATAAGATGACGATAATCAAGATAATTAAAATGTAATAGGACATCTTAGTCACAAGGAGCACAAGATTGAATATCTCAAGCACTCAAAGTCAAATAACAAAGGCTCAAGATAAAGATCACAAAAGCATGAAGAAACAAAGCCGTTACAAACAAGATCAAGACCAAGATACAAGACATAAAAAGGAAGATCACCTCCACAAAAATGTATTCACTCAGTCATCTTATGCATTTTAAAGATGACCGGTACATTGGGGGATATTGTTAGCCCTATATTTTATATAGTTGAACAAGAATGTTATAGGTCATATTAGTCGTTATAGGTCTTGTATTGTAATAGGTTTGTCGAGAAAATCAGGCTTGAACTTTAAGCTAATATTGTATAAGTTAGGGGCTCTAAGCCCAAGCAAAGCCCAGCCTGGCCCAAGAACAAGCCCACGAAGGCCTCTTAAGGCGTGGCATATAAATACCCTCTTCCATGTATGGAAGAGGGTGTTGGTTACCATTTAATTTCTCTCTCTAAATGTGAAAACCTTCCACCATCTCTCTACTTTCTCTCACTACTTTCTCTCTCCAACTTCTCTCTATTTCTATTATATATCTTGTGTTATGGATTGATTGGGATTAACACGAGCAATATATTTTGGATTTCTAGTCATGGAGGTACCATGACCATGTCGATTGATGCACCAACGACATGACACTATCTGGGGCGGAGTGATTAGACCCCGGCGTTCCCTTTTTGGATTGACCATTTTGGATATATATTTGTTGGTACGTAAGCTAGTCATGAGCTAGTATACATGCTTTTGATTTGGATTTGCAGGGGGCGTATGGATGCATCGTAGGTTTTGGTAATTTTAGATATTATTTGGGATATTGGTAGCATGTGCTATATGTTCCATATCTTATCAAGGGTACATGAGAGTCGTGCCACATGTGCACTTGATGACTTTTGGATTTGGATATGATATATGATTTGTATTAGGAGCTCGAGGCATACCTTTACCCTTCTTTCACCTCTTATTGACTCCGATATTCATTTTCCCTTATTCATGTAACCTTGTTAATGTAGTTTCCTATACTACTCTTTACTTGTATCCTTTTGTTATATCCGTTCACTAGGCGTTTTCCTCAACTGTTTATTTTCCATACGAGAGGTATTAAGCGGGAGTCTGGGCGTTGAGAGTTGGAAGTGCATTTAGAGTCACCCGAGTGTTTAATAAAAACTTTAAGACATTTTTATGATTTGATTCCTTTTCATTTTGGACACTGTTGTTTTGGGGATTTCTATTTTTAAAGTATTACTTCGAGTATTATGAAGTTTTAATAAAGTTTCATTTTTGACCTTTTAAAATATTATGATTCTGATGTGACACCATAGTAGTAGCACTATCTATCTTCTCGGAGCGGGTGTTACACAAGTCTTCCGCTGTATCAAAGTCTAATGCTTTCAAGAATTACAAAGGTATAAGTATGTGGGACATGAAGTCACAAGGTGGTGAATATCACAAGTGATGGATGCACAAGATAAAGGCAAGAGATATATATTCAAGATTGATATCAAAGATCACATCAACATATTCACCGTAAAAGAAAAAGAAAAGAAAGCAAAAGACTACGAGCTCAAGACAAGCATCTTATGCTAGGTTTAATTTATTAATGTAACTCGGCTAACCCCCTTTTTGGAGTGAACTCCCATGAGGGAAGATTGTTGGAAATCCACTATATGTGACGATATTCTGGATTTACTATACGTTATCATACTCACACACGCATGGACTAGATTAGGCAACTATGTATAGTTACTATGTGTGTGACTATAAATACTCCTCCAAGGCTTATAATGAGGGGTTGAGCATTGTGTTTTTCCTTTTCATTTATGATATTTTTATTTGTCTCTCTAGAAACACACACTTCCCTTACTCTCTCTCTCTCTTTCTCTAGCCATGGATACCATGTTCTTCCACCACCCTAGACCACCAGATCATAGATTATAGCAAACCCTCAATTGGCATCCGAGCCGACGGTTCAATCCTTGGATTGATCGCGTTTTTGTGTTAGTCTTGGTTCGATCTGTGGTGGTCCATGGTCTCAACTTGTCATTTTTTTGTCAAACTTTAACTCATGTCCAAACATA